>JARQOC010000004.1:315502188-315564688 GCA_033576535.1 Allobates femoralis
GCCCAAATGTTCATAGAGACACCAAAAAGAGTCCACACCAGTGTTCAAATATAATGTGGAGTCATTTATTAAGGCCATCACATGTGGAAAAGCAACGTATACATTGTCAATGTTACAACAATAAAAAAATTGGCAATTAGGTGTCACAGAAAGAGAAAGAAAAGACATGTACTGATAGGAGACAAGAAAAAGTAAGGAGGTAGTACTGGTATATTTGGGGTCGCTCATAAATGTCTCAAGTACAGTGCTCAAAGTTTTATTGGGTGGTGATTACCTAACTAGGGTGTCAGCCCTTATACGTGAAGGGAATTGACACAAAACATGTGTCGGGGCTATCTCTGACATGTACTGAATATAGGAAGAGCCAGCTATATCTGGTTGGAGCAATGGGTAATCTCATTTACAATTTACATTAGGCTCATGCACTTTATGGGGTTGATTAGTAATTCTCTTCATGTATTAAGGCTGGCACCCTAGTGGGGGAATGTGGCACCCCTGCTGGGGATTGCCACAGGACCCATCTGGTCCGGAGGGATTCACACTTTGGTACACACAGCACACAACACCTTCCACCCCAGACCTGGAGGGGAGCTCTACTTGCTGCCTTAAGCAAGTTCCACTTATAAGTATCCAGGCCTGAGGGGAGGAGTCAGTTAGTCTACTCTAGGCAGTGAAGAGAGCAGTTAGTCCAGTGAGACAGCCTAGAGAAGGTGCTGGAAAGACCCGGTTGCTGGGCTAAGCAAGGCCCAGAACCAAACGACACTGACCCGCTGTGGAGCATCCCAGAGAGAGGGACCAGGGAAAAAGTACAAGGGACCAGAGCTAGGATCCCTGTCGACTACCTCACTATGTCTTGATAATTGCATCTATTCTATGAAATGTATGTAATATAATTTGAAGATAAACTACAGAAACAATGGTGTGAAAACATGAATGATAAGTGACCATAACTTTTAATTTCCATTATTTTTATACTTACAAGTCCAAAATGTAATAGGCTTAATATTGCAAATAAAAATACTTATAGATTTTTTTATTCATGCAGGTTGGCATAAAATAAATAAGGTCTGAAAATGAAGTACGCAAATATATCTGGTGAAATAACAGTTATGTTGACAGAACAGGGATTTATTTCAAATATTAGAAGAAAAAACTGCATATACTTGATACAAAAATGTCCAATTATAGAAATCTTTCACAGATTACCATGATCTTGGAAAATAGTGAGCATATGAATTATATGGCATTAAAAATAAAACTTGAGATAATGGGGCATCAATAACTTCAAATAGCTGCAAGAGGTTTACATACGAGCGCTTCTAAGAGCTGTTGTTCTTACATTTTTCCTCCCAGTTTTTATGAATTATTCTTAGAAGAGAATATTTTGGAGTGAGATAGATAGATAGTTATCTCGTCATTACAACCAAGGATTCTTCCCATAATAATAATGTGTCTTATTTATTGGACAGCTTTGCAATTTCGACTGAGGTGCTAACAAATAAAGATAATGAACTTTAAGTGTATCCCATTATTTCAGAAAATTTCAGTATGAACTGAACAAAATGTTTTGCACAAGCTATTATGTGTGTTTATATGGCTGACCTATTCATGGAATTGAGCTTGCATTATGATAGATCTGATAATTTTATTTTTTTAAGTTTAGAATGTAACAAAATGCAAAGTTTTATCATAGTTACAAGTATTTACATGATTTTATGTATTGATGGTGCCAATCTGTCATAAAGATACAGTCTGATACTTTTCACAAGTTCCAAATCCATATACAAAAGTCTTAACAGCTAATTTGTCTGTTCAGGCATTGTTTACCAGGAAACTCAATTTGAGGAGAAGTTATTCTCTTAGAATTTATTGTTCATTACTATACTATTGGGCTTCTACAAACCCCAAAGCATAATAAACATAATATCTAAAAGATACTAAAAATATTCATACTCACCACTCACCTCTCAGCAGGGGAGTAATGATCGTGTTTGCAGAAAATACAACTGTGACTGGGCCCATGCTGGAAGGGGTCTATTTCAGCTCAGGACACATATTCAGCTAAGATGCATTGTGGCACAAAGACCTAAATGGGTCCCTGAACAGTAATGCAATACATAAATCAGACGAAATCAGATGGTGGCTTGAAAAGTCACTGGTGGTGTATGGCAATGACATCATACATTGCCTGTCACTCGCATACTGAAGTCCGTTTCTGGCCTCTGCACTAGCTAAGTGGATGTGGCGCTCCACTGGTCAGGACGCCATGGAGGGATACTGCACCCATAAAAGAGTGTGTAGTATTCCTGTGGCTGAGGAATTGGGATGCTGCATAAAGGACCCTCATGACACGCATCCACACACACCCTAGCTAGGGAACCATGGGTGGACCCGCTGTAGGGAAGACCCAGTCCCATGGGAGAGTGACAGAGTAGAAAAGTGTGTGGGTGGGAAAAGTAATATCTAAAATTAAACCAAAATTGCCATGTTTCTCATCTCATTTTAAGAAAAGAAAAGGAGAGAAAATGAAGAAATACAAATTGTAAAAATATTTTTAGGAGAATTAATTAAAGGCAAAAATTCAAAGATGCAAATGTATTCTCAAAACAGTTGTAGAAAAAAAATCATAAAATATTTTCCATATGGCCAAGAATGCAATAATTTATAAATGGTAAATGTTTGTAAACAAAGGAGGGAATTTTGGAGGTGGCATTTAATAATAATAATAATAATAATAATAATAATAATAGTAATAATAGCGATAGAAAAATATTATTCCTTTATATGAATTCTACAACGCCTTACATACATTTGCAACACTGCCCAAACTGAGAGATTTTGACTTTTTTTGTTTTAATTTCCAGGTCACAATGTGCTGTGCGTTCTCGGCAACTCTGAAGAGCGGTAATGTTTTAATTTAAGATACATAACCTCTAGAATTAATTTTAGGTGTATTTTGTGGCCTTAATAACATTCTGTTTTTTTTTTTTACAACATGAAAAAATATATATCAGCTCACCTTTGGAAACTTGATAAAGTCCATTTTGGAATTGTACTTATCCAGACATGCAGACAGGTGCACGGATCCGCGTGGCTGGCGTCCACAAAATGCAAAACACAAATATTAGAACAACTAGCTGTGAGCCCGATGCAAATGCATCGGGATTCTAGAACGTACGTTAATTTGATTATAGTAGTTATAGCTGTTAGACTAATGCAAATGCATTGGTTGTCTAGAATATGTTTATTGTTTTTTTAAAGATTTTTAAATAATCCAATTATTCCAATGACATCTTTACAGCAACTACATATATTTGTATTGTTGATATCATATAAGGAAAATTGAATAATTATGTTGTAAGGGTCTTAGAACACAAAGTAGCAATACTTCTTAATGCATCAATCATTAAAATTGATGAATTAATAACAGTAATAGGTGTATCAGCCAGTTTGTGTCAGCCCACCAATCGCGTCAAGATGCCCTTACGCCTGGTGAGTCCTGATCTAACTAAATCCGAATTGATATAATTTAGATATTTTTTATACCTGAATTTTTCTTAGATTTTTTGAGGATTGTGATGTAAATAATAAAATTTTGTAAATTGATACAGAAGGAGTTACCAGCTACAGACTTGCAGCAATATCCATGCAATAACAAAAAAACTTGTAGTTAACCTACGGTAAATGGAGTTAACATAGCTTCAGCAGGTGCATAAGATGCATCGACTAACTAACCACAGGTGACTGCAGTTGATGTGGATGACGCTGCCGCAACTATGTTGTCTGCACAAACCGCAAGTTACCGTATATACTCGTGTATAAGCCGAGTTTTTCAGCACAAAAAATGTGCTGAAAAGTCCCCCCTCGGCTTATACACGAGTATATACGGTAATAATAAAAAAAAAAAAAATATACAGCCCCCCGTGGTATACCGGGCCCCCCCTGTGGCCACCTGTAAAGGAAGCGATGATTATACTTATCGGGTCGCCGACGCCGACGCCGCCGCTCTGTCACCGTCCGTCACCGCGCTGCTCCTGGTCTTCATGCTTCCTTCACCGTCGCACAGGAAATGACGTCATTTTCTGTGCGCCGATGAAGGAAGCATGAAGACAGGAAGGAGCGCGGTGACGGACGGTGACAGAGCGGCGGCGTCGGCGTCGGCGACCCGATAAGTATAATCATCGCTTCCTTTACAGGTGGCCACAGGGGGGGCCCGGTATACCAGGGGGGAGGGCTGTATACAGCCGGGTACCGCTGTATACAGCGGGGGCTGCTGTATACAGCGGGGGCTGCTGTATACCCCTCTGGGGCTGCTAAATACCCCTCTGGGGCTGCTGTATACCCCTCTGGGGCTGCTGTACACCCCTCTGGGGCTGCTATATACCCCTCTGGGGCTGGGGCTGCTATATACCCCTCTGGGGCTGGGGCTGCTGTATACAGCTCTGGGGCTGCTGTATACAGCTCTGGGGCTGCTGTATACCCCTCTGGGGCTGCTATATACCCCTCTGGGGCTGCTATATACCCCTCTGGGGCTGCTATATACCCCTCTGGGGCTGCTATATACCCCTTTGGGGCTGGGGCTGCTGTATACCCCTCTGGGGCTGCTATATACCCCTCTGGGGCTGCTATATACCCCTCTGGGGCTGGGGCTGCTGTATACCCCTCTGGGGCTGCTGTATACAGCTCTGGGGCTGCTGTATACCCCTCTGGGGCTGCTGTATACCCCTCTGGGGCTGCTATATACCCCTCTGGGGCTGCTATATACCCCTCTGGGGCTGCTGTATACCCCTCTGGGGCTACTGTATACCCCTCTGGGGCTGCTGTATACAGCTCTGGGGCTGCTGTATACAGCTCTGGGGCTGCTGTATACCCCTCTGGGGCTGCTATATACCCCTCTGGGGCTGCTGTATACCCCTCTGGGGCTGCTGTATACAGCTCTGGGGCTGCTGTATACCCCTCTGGGGCTGCTGTATACAGCTCTGGGGCTGCTATATACCCCTCTGGGGCTGCTATATACCCCTCTGGGGCTGCTATATACCCCTCTGGGGCTGCTGTATACCCCTCTGGGGCTGCTGTATACAGCTCTGGGGCTGCTGTATACAGCTCTGGGGCTGCTGTATACCCCTCTGGGGCTGCTGTATATACCCCTCTGGGGCTACTGTATACCCCTCTGGGGCTGCTGTATACAGCTCTGGGGCTGCTGTATACAGCTCTGGGGCTGCTGTATACCCCTCTGGGGCTGCTATATACCCCTCTGGGGCTGCTGTATACCCCTCTGGGGCTGCTGTATACAGCTCTGGGGCTGCTGTATACCCCTCTGGGGCTGCTGTATACAGCTCTGGGGCTGCTATATACCCCTCTGGGGCTGCTATATACCCCTCTGGGGCTGCTATATACCCCTCTGGGGCTGCTGTATACCCCTCTGGGGCTGCTGTATACAGCTCTGGGGCTGCTGTATACAGCTCTGGGGCTGCTGTATACCCCTCTGGGGCTGCTGTATATACCACTGGGGAGGCTACTGTATACTACCACTGGGGAGGCTGCTGTATACTACCACTGGGGAGGCTGCTGTATACCACTGAGGGGGCCTGTATACCACACTGCTGGGGGCTGTATACCTGTGCTGGGGTCCACCCTCGGCTTATACACGAGTCAATAGGTTTTCCCAGGTTTTGGGGGCAAAAGTAGGGGGGTCGGCTTATACACGGGTCGGCTTATACACGAGTATATACGGTAAGTACAAATTACATTTATGCAATTATGAAAATTACAGCAAGTATGTTGTTGGTGAGTCCATCATGATCAATTATTATCATTTAGTATATTCCTCAACAAAGTGAAAAAATCTAAGAAAAATGGTGTGGTAGAATCTAATTAATAATTTATGTTTGTCCCTATCTATCTAAACATGTGGAACACACCTTGCTAATGAGATGTGTGTGAACAGCCATCCCACCCGTCTCTTAGCTGTTCACAAAAACCTCTCCCTGTAAAGACTGACAATGAAATCTCTCAGCACATATAGTGCTGGAGCTTGAAATAGTGGTTTCTATCACCCACTGTAGAAATGTGGATGATACACATCTCTCATATTTTAAATGTGTGTTCACAAAAACATAGTAGAAATCAGTATATAAAAGAATAAAATGTGAAACAGTAAAATTTTTTTTTTTTTTTTTTGCAAAAGATAAATAAACAGAAGAATAGTCATAGGGAAGAGTTCAGTGCAAAATATTCTTGTAGACAATATTTTTGGTAAATACTTTGTCACTGTTAGGCAGCAATTTTCCTTGGATTGGAGTGTCCACCACTTTCACTTTTACATTGGATCGTCTTCTCACTCTTGAAAAAGCCACATACAATTGTCCATGTCCAAAAACAGGTTCTGGCAAAAAAATCCCTACTTTCTCAAGTGTTTGTCCTTGGGATTTGTTTATTGTCATGGCAAAAGCTGGCTTCAGAGGAAATTGGCGACGTCTTAACTTAAAAGGCAAGCCGGTTTCTGATGGGCACAAATCAATCCTGGGAATGAAAACCACATTTCCTCCAGCAGACCCAGTAATGACTCTTGCTCGAATCATGTTGACAAACAAACCGGTGACAATTAAGCGAGTCCCATTGCAAAGACCTTTTCTGCTGTTGAAGTTCCTCAAAAGCATTACAATGGTGCCGATTTTTAATTTCAGACGATGAGATGGCATCCCCGTGGGTGTAAGTGAATTTAAAAACTCAACAGGGTATTGCTCTGGGTCCTCTGTCTCGTCCGGATCAATGGAATCATCACTAATGTATTCTGTATACTCTCCAGCAATGCAATCCATGATCTTAGAGTTGACCTGATCCACATCATCATTTTTGGGGCAAAGAATGGCATGTGATGCTGCTGTATTAATGCTTTCATTGTCATTGACATCAATTACAATGTTTTCACCAAAAATGTCAAATATTAGTGAACCTGTGCAAATCATATCTTCAGGGATTTCTATAACATCATCTCCAAGGTTATAAGAATTGGTCAATTGTCCATTTCCCAGCTGAAGTATCCAATTGCTGTATTCTGGATCAACAGAGCGCATGTTGTCAAGTAGTGGCAATTGAGTGAAAATCTGCCATTGTCTGGAATATTTAATGCAATCTCTACGATATCAGTTCGTGTTCCATGAGGATTAATAGGAAGACACTGACGAAAGTCTCCTCCCAGAACAATGACTTTCCCTCCAAAGGGTGTTTTATTTTTCTTCGAGATATCTTTGGTCATAACATCCTTTAATAGTTGGTCAATGACATGCAGTGCGTATTTGGATAGCATAGTGGATTCATCAATAATGAAAAGTTTGGTATTCTTCAAATGGTGTGCAGCATCAGTATCATTTTTGATTCTTGAAACAGACGTTTCATTGATTGGAATAGGTATCCCATAAAGTGAATGGATGGTTCTTCCTCCTTCCAATAAGTTGGCTGCAATCCCAGTACTGGCAGCAGGTGACACAGTTTCTCCTTCTCCTCTTATTTGACGAATTAACAAATCATACAAATATGTTTTCCCACTGCCACCTGGGCCATCAATGAAAAAACACTTAGCTTGCTGACTTGTATCCTGTAATGCTTCATTTATGGCATTATAGGCCAAAAGTTGTTGTTGATTTAAAGTTTCTTTCATTTCTTGGGCTCTTCTAAACTCCTCCTCTTTGTCGTATTGTGGTTGTAGTTGTTGTTTTCTTTTGGGGCGTGGTAGATTAAAATCCGTAAAGCTTTTGCCATGAAATTTTAACACATTTTGAACATCTGTCATTGCATAGCCTTCACAATGCTCACAGTCCTCATTGTTAGGGTGATATGCACGGCAGTAGTCTTCAATAAAATCTTTTTTAAATTCTTGCCACAACTCCAATGGATGAGCAGGAGGACCAAAGATACATATGTAAGCAAACATATCCCGAAGCTGTGCAGGCATGTTTAGAACACAGCCATCCAGTAAGGTATTTCGCCAAACACTGTCATCCAAAAGTAATCCAAGGGCTATTGCTGCCTGTTTAAAAGTTGGGTACTCGACTTCATTAACGGTCTTAATGTGCTCAAAACTTGTTGCTCCTTTTACATGTAGTAACAACAACCGTAAATAGTAGCGTTCTTCATCTTTCATACTGACCGTATACATTCTTCCAATGACTGTTGTTCCACGTTTCTGCCTAATTTCCCATGCACCAGCTTTCCAGACATAGTGCTCAGGAATTTGGCGGTAGAAGTATTCATGAGCACGTGGGTCATTCTCATTCAGTTCAAAGTAGGCCATAAGAGTTGACTTTTTATGTGCCATGGCAGCAATGTTCTCAACAGAAGCATCTTCATGAAAATAAAGGGGTTGTGACTGTGGCAGATGTACGGCAAGGCGAACAATGCTGTGTGATTGTTTATGCATTGGATAGGCAAAAATTCTCCAAGCTGCCTCCGGTGCACTGACGTATCTGGAATCCATAAATTGGTGAGGTTCATCATGTTGTATGTTTGTTTGAGAAATTTCCAGATTGGTTTTATCATGCCCTTTGTAAACATATTTGAATAGATACTTGACACTTTGAATGGATGCACAGATTTCCACATTTATATGACACTTATACTTTAATAGTAAGAAAGGGTTATAGGGAACAACCCAAGAATTATCAACCATGTGAGAACGTTGTGTAAATGAAGGTCCTGCATTGCGTTGATAAGTTGGGTAGGCATCGTGTGCTATTAGAGTTTTTGGTTGGAAATCTTTTGGGAATCCTTTTTTACACTTTCCAATATCCATACATGGAGAATTGGGTTGAATTGTCCACAGGGTCCATGAATCATATGTTGCATCACAATTTGATGGAGCACAGGATACTCGGATGGGTCAGGAATTTCTGCCCAAACAGTACGATCGACATCTACCTCAGTGCGTAATTTGGAATTGCTATCCAGAATAACCAAAATGTGAGCATGTGGTAGTCCTCGCTTTTGGAATTCTATTACATGAATCATTGCACAAATCTTGCCAAATAATCCACTGTTTATATCTTTTAATAGGGCTTCTAATTTTATTTTGAAGACACGGGCAACTAAATCCGGTCTGTGTTCCACCCTCTGCCATGGTTCTAAATTGTGGATAATCTCGCTCCATTTGGGATTACAGGTCATTGTTATAAAAAGATCTGGCCGTCCAAATTTTGTAACAATAGCCATGGCATCTTGATACCTCTGCTGCATGTTTCTGGGACTGCCTTCAAACGACGATGGTAAAATGACCGTCTTGCCAATAGGAATTCCTTTTTCAAAAGATTTTCTTTGCAGATGTTCCTGTAGTACGCAATAGTCCTCCACTTTTAAGTCTTTTTGATGTTGACGTATAAAATTTAAGCGATTAGCCTTAATTTTTATATACGCATCTACTAAATACTGTTGCGTTAGTTTTCCACCATTTAAAATAGGATTGAACCCAGGACGTACAGATAGCAAATAACAGTAATACTGCAATTGTGTAATTCTCCGTGGATTTTCACCTTGATGCTTCAGTCCCTCATGCCAGCCTTGTTCTCCATGCGGAAAAAATAACGGATACAGTAAAGCATCTAAATTACTGTGGAGAATACTGACTTGCTGTGTTTTTGGAGCTAAAGGATTGTTTGGGTCAGGTTTCAGATGAATTAATATGTCTCTATTGAAAGGTGGCTCTCCATCAGCATTTTCAAAGACCACAGCAACTTCATTAACAATTGGCTTATTATAACGTCTTGGGTCTTGTTCTCGATCCTGTTTAAGAGCCATGATGATATTAGGCATGACAGTACCATTTTCAATTGCCTTCTCCTGTTCCTCTTGTTCAACAAAACGTAACATTTTGTATGCGGAAACAAAAGGATTAATGCGATCTAATAAGTTAGCAATGAGCCGCATCAATTTAGGATGACATTTCTTATTTTCATCACACTGTAAACGTTGGTCATTAGCAGTGGCAGTATCTAAAATGTAGAGTTGGGCATAAGCAGGAGCTTGATCTGGAGCAGGATGTAGTGTTCCAGTACGGTGATAAATTTGGCCATGAATCCGGAAGCAATAAGGGCCATGTCCAGGTGGGGGAGCAATACTTGCACCCATAGAAGCAAAACCAAAGGAACTATTAATACTTCTGATGTTATCCATCATATTCCGACTGTATGGACTCTGACCTTTAAGAATACATTCCAACATCTCTGGATACTGAGGTAACGGAACCTTGACCTTCCCCTTGTGACAACAGAGAGTATACTGTTTATCCGATGGCATCTCATCCATGAAATGTCGAGCTTCACAATGCTTACATATGAATATCATACAGCCACAGGTATGTTCCACAATGCCAAAATCACTATCTGTAAATCCAGGTGGATATGAAGAGGGAGGTGTAGGTAGGTAAATACGATTTTCTTTCTGCAAACCGACATAGGTGAGACGTTGAAGTAATAAAGCAGAAAAAGAGTCAGGATCCACTTGTGTAACAGTAGAAGACGTCTTTTTGCGGTGTTGACGACGGAAGGCACCACTTTTACGTAAGCGGCTCTGTTTGGATAGTGAAGACTCCTGAGCAATTTGTGCCTCCAAAGGAGTTTGTTGTTGTTCAAGGCGAAAACGTTTTGTGCGTGACGTCTCCTGAGCACAATGTTTACGCTTTGCTGTTGCTTTGCGCGGTGATGAAACTTGAGGAATTGTGCTCCTTTCATCCGGTGAACTGCTAGAAAGAGCTAGAGCAAACTGTAGTACTGGTGAGCTTACAGTTGGATCAGCAGACTGTAGTACTGATGAGGTTACTGTCTGATCAGCACACTGAGTTAGATCAGCAGAGTATTGTACAGGTGAGCTTGTAGTTTGATCAGCAGACTGTTGTACTGAGGAGGATACTGTCTGATCAGCAGAGTGATGTACTGGTGGTGTCACTTTTTTTTTTTGACGGCGTTGATGTAGCTTCTGAGCATTTTTGGCCAACCGTACTTGTTTTTGTTCCAGCAACTCCGTTGCAATGCGTTGCTTATACTCAGCTTTAGACTTATCCAAACGACATTGTCGCTCTTCTTCAGTTTCTTTAGCACGTGTCTTACGCATCCATGCGGCTTTGTACCCGCCAACATCCTTGCTAGTATCCTTTGAAGTCATGTTAGAACATACAAAGGTAATACTATGCTTGGAGATGTATAGGTACGCAAGAGCTTTTACAAAAGCTTTTTGGGAGAAAAGAATTCTTGAAAAGTATAGAATAATTATTAAGGAAAATAATAAGTTCCAGATAGACAATGAACATATTTAAATATCATGTTTTGTATGTCCTTATAATGTACCCTACAACGTATTACAAATATATAAACATGTTTCTCATTCATATCAATAATAGTAAGAGGTCACTGAATACTTAAGGACATTGAATGTGCATACATAATACCAATACCATAAATATCAAAACCATCATCAATAATGCATTAATAGCATAATTATTAGCATTAATAGCATAAATATTACCATTAATAGCATAATTATTAGCATTAATAGCATAATTAGCATTAATACCATAATTATTAGCATTAATACCATAATTATTAGCATTAATAGCATAATTATTAGCATTAATACCATCATTATTAGCATTAATAGCATAATTATTAACATTAATAGCATAATTATTATGTGCATACATAATACCAATACCATAAATATCAAAACCATCATCAAAACCATCATCAAAACCATCATCAATAGCATCATCAATAGCATCATCAATAACAATAATATTAGCAATAGCATTATTATTAGCATTAATAGCATAATTATAAGCATTAATAGCATAATTATTAGCATTAATAGCATACATATTACCATTAATAGCATAAATATTACCATTAATAGCATAATTATTAGCATTAAAAGCATAATTATTAGCATTAATAGCATAATTACTACCATTCATAGCATAATTATTTGCATTAATACCATTATGATTACCATTAATAGCATAATTATTAGCATTAATAGCATAATTATTAGCATTAATAACATAATTATTAGCATTAATAGCATAAATATTACCATTAATAGCATAATTATTACCATTAATAGCATAATTATTAGCATTAATAGCATAATTATTATGTGCATACATAATACCAATACCATAAATATCAAAACCATCATCAAAACCATCATCAAAACCATCATCAAAACCATCATCATTAGCATCATCATTAGCATCATCAATAACAATAATATTAGCAATAGCATTATTATTAGCATTAATAGCATAAATATTACCATTAATAGCATAAATATTACCATTAATAGCATAATTATTAGCATTAATAGCATAATTAGCATTAATACCATAATTATTAGCATTAATACCATAATTATTAGCATTAATAGCATAATTATTGGCATTAATAGCATAAATATTACCATTAATAGCATAATTATTAGCATTAATACCATAATTATTAGCATTAATAGCATAATTATTGCATTAATAGCATAAATATTACCATTAATAGCATAATTATTAGCATTAATACCATAATTATTAGCATTAATAGCATAATTATTAGCATTAATAGCATAATTATTACCATTAATAGCATAATTATTTGCATTAATACCATTATGATTACCATTAATAGCATAATTATTAGCATTAATAGCATAATTATTAGCATTAATAGCATAAATATTACCATTAATAGCATAATTATTAGCATTAATAGCATAATTATTAACATTAATAGCATAATTATTATGTGCATACATAATACCAATACCATAAATATCAAAACCATCATCAATAGCATCATCAATAGCATCATCAATAACAATAATATTAGCAATAGCATTATTATTAGCATTAATAGCATAATTATAAGCATTAATAGCATAAATATTACCATTAATAGCATTAGTAGCATAATTATTAACATTAATAGCATAATTATTATGTGCATACATAATACCAATACCATAAATATCAAAACCATCATCAAAACCATCATCAAAACCATCATCAATAGCATCATCAATAACAATAATATTAGCAATAGCATTATTATTAGCATTAATAGCATAATTATAACCATTAATAGCATAAATATTACCATTAATAGCATAATTATAGCATTAATACCATAATTATTAGCATTAATAGCATAATTATTACCATTAATAGCATAATTATTAGCATTAATAGCATAATTATTGGCATTAATAACATAATTATTGACATTAATAGCATAAATATTACCATTAATAGCATAATTATTAGCATTAATAGCATAATTATTAGCATTAATACCATAATTATTAGCATTAATACCATAATTATTAGCATTAATAGCATAATTAGCATTAATACCATAATTATTAGCATCAATACCATAATTATTAGCATTAATAGCATAATTATTAGCATTAATAGCATAATTATTGGCATTAATAGCATAAATATTACCATTAATAGCATAATTATTACCATTAATAACATAATTATTAGCATTAATAGCATAAATATTACCATTAATAGCATAAATATTAGGGCGGCTTCAGACTGCGGCAGCGTCCGGTCCGGGGCTGTCAGAAGTGACAGCCTGGACCGGAGTTTTCCTCCATAGAATCCTGTCGGGCTGCACGGAGCTGGATCGCGCCGGGTGGTAATTAGCTGCTATCCGGCTGCTGTGTCGCCGGATGAATCGTGCACAAGTGGGGATTTTCTGCCGATTCCAAAAACGTTGCATGCACCGGTTTTGGAATCGGCAGAAAATCCCCACTTGTGCACGATTCATCCGGCGACACAGCAGCCGGATAGCAGCTAATTAACACCCGCCGGGATCCAGCTCCGTGCAGCCCGACAGGATTCTATGGAGGAAAACTCCGGTCCAGGCTGTCACTTCTGACAGCCCCGGACCGGACGCTGCCGCAGTCTGAAGGCAGCCTTAGCATTAATACCATCATTATTAGCATTAATAGCATAATTATTACCATTAATAGCATAATTATTAGCATTAATAGCATAATTAGCATTAATACCATAATTATTAGCATTAATACCATAATTATTAGCATTAATAGCATAATTATTGGCATTAATAGCATAAATATTACCATTAATAGCATAATTATTAGCATTAATACCATAATTATTAGCATTAATAGCATAATTATTGGCATTAATAGCATAAATATTACCATTAATAGCATAATTATTAGCATTAATACCATAATTATTAGCATTAATACCATAATTATTAGCATGAATAGCATAATTATTACCATTAATAGCCTAATTATTACCATTAATAGCCTAATTATTAGCATTAATACCATAATTATTAGCATTAATAGCATAAATATTACCATTAATAGCATAATTATTACCATTAATAGCATAATTATTAGCATTAATAGCATAATTATTAACTTTAATAGCATAATTATTATGTGCATACATAATACCAATACCATAAATATCAAAACAACCATCAAAACCATCATCAAAACCATCATCAAAACCATCATCAATAGCATCATCAATAGCATCATCAATAACAATAATATTAGCAATAGCATTATTATTAGCATTAATAGCATAATTGTAAGCATTAATAGCATAATTATTAGCATTAATAGCATAAATATTACCATTAATAGCATAAATATTACCATTAATAGCATAATTATTACCATTAATAGCATAATTATTACAAATAATAGCATAATTATTAGCATTAATACCATTATGATTACCATTAATAGCATAATTATTTGCATTAATACCATAATTATTTGCATTAATACCATAATTATTAGCATTAATAGCATCATTATTGGCATTAATAGCATAATTACCGGCATTAATAGCATAATTATTACCATTAATAGCATAAATATTACCATTAATAGCATAATTATTACCATTAATAGCATAATTATTACAATTAATAGCATAATTATTAGCATTAATAGCATAATTATTACAATTAATAGCATAATTATTAGCATTAATACCATTGTGATTACCATTAATAGCATAATTATTTGCATTAGGATCATCAATAGCATCATCAATAACAATAATATTAGCAATAGCATTATTATTAGCATTAATAGCATAAATATTACCATTAATAGCATAATTATTACCATTAATAGCATAATTATTACAATTAATAGCATAATTATTTGCATTAATACCATAATTATTACCATTAATAGCATAATTATTACCATTAATAGCATAATTATTACCATTAATAACATAAATATTACCATTAATAGCATAATTATTACCATTAATAGCATAATTATTACCATTAATAACATAATTAGCATTAATACACATAATTATTACCATTAATAGCATAATTATTTGCATTAATAGCATAATTATTAGCATTAATAGCATAATTATTACCATTAATAGCATAATTATTTGCATTAATACCATTATGATTACCATTAATAGCATAATTATTATTAATAGCATAATTATTACCATTAATAGCATAATTATTACCATTAATAGCATACATATTAGGATTAATAGCATTATTATTAACAGTAATATCATTAGTATTAGATTTATTTTTTTAATTATTTTTTAATTTTTTTTTTTATTATTAAATTATTTTTTTATTTTAAAATTATTTTTTTTTTTTAATTATTATTTTTATTTAATTATTTATTATTTTTTATTTATTTTTTTTATTATTTTTTAATTATTTTTAAATTATTTTTTTTATTATTTAAATTATTTATTTTTTACTTGCGAGAGTGAGACACAGTTCTCATTGCGGTCCGCCTTTTTTTTCCCATTGACATACATTAGCGGTGTGTCGGCGATTTTATGGCCGTCCACCTGGTTCTATTTGTCGGCCCTAAAATCGCGGACACACCGCTAATGCATCTCTATGGGCAGTCAGCTCGAATTCTGATTGGTCGGCGTTTAATCCGAAATCGGGCTGACTGCCCATAGAGATGCATTAGCGGTGTGTCCGCGATTTTAGGGCCGACAAATAGAACCAGGTGGACGGCCATAAAATCGCCGACACACCGCTAATGTATGTCAATGGGAAAAAAAAAGGCGGACCGCAATGAGAACTGTGTCTCACTCTTGCAAGTAAAAAAATAAATAAATTAAATAATAAAAAAATAATTTAAAAATAATTAAAAAATAATAAAAAAAATAAATAAAAAATAATAAATAATTAAATAAAAATAATAATAAAAAAAAAAAAAAAAGGCGGACCTGAATGAGAACTGTGTCTCAGTGTGACTTAAAAAAAAATAAATTAAATAATAAAAAAAATAATTTAAAAATAATTTAAAAATAATTTAAAAATAATAAAAAAAAGAGGGGCTCTTCTGATTGGCTGAGAGCAGTATACAGCGACCAATCAGAAGACGACGTCGGAAGTGGAAGTTTGCGAAAAGAAGACAGAAGATCCCCGGGGCCGGACGAAGAGGCGGAGATGGCGGAAAGAAGAGAGAAGACCCCCGGGGCCGGAAGAAGAGGACGCCTGGCCGGACGGAGGACTTGTGGATCGGACGGACGATCAGATGATTTGAAGGCATGTAAGTGATCGACGGGGACGTTAGGGGACAGCGTGGGCTTGGGGTGTAGGGCCTTAGGTGACAGCGGCGTTAGGTTAGGGTACGGCGGGGGCTTCGGGTGTAGGGCCTTAGGTGACAGCGGCGTTAGGTTAGGGTACGGCGGGGGCTTCGGGTGTAGGGCCTTAGGTGACAGCGGCGTTAGGTTAGGGAACGGCGGGGGCTTAGGGTGTAGGGCTTTAGCGAGAGGGGTAGGGGACAGCGGCGGGAGCTTAGGGGCGGCGGTGCCTTAGGGGATAGGCGGCGGGGCTTAGGGGGTATCGGCGGGGGCCTAGGATGCTACAGGGCTTAGAGGGTAGGGGCGGCGGTGCCTTAGGGGTAGGTGGCATGGCTTAGGGGGTATCGGCGGGGGCCTAGGGGGTAGGGGCTTAGGTGCGGCGATGGCTTAGGGGGTAGACGGCGGGGCTTAGGGGTAGGGGCTTAGGGCTGCTGCGGGGCTTAGGGGGTAGGGGCTTAGGGGCGGCGGTGCCTTAGGGGGTATGCGGCATGGCTTAGGGGGTATCGGCGGGGGCCTAGGATGCTACGGGGCTTAGGGGGTAGGGGCTTAGGGGGTATCGGCGGGGGCTTAGGATGCTGCGGGTAGGGGGTTAGGTAGTCGGGGCTGCTGCGGGGCTTAGGGGGTAGGGGCTTAGGGCGGCGGTGGCTTAGGGGGTAGACGGCGGGGCTTAGGGGGTATCGGCGGGGCTTAGGGGGTATCGGCGGGGGCTTAGGTGGTCGGGGTTTAGCGTGTAGGGGTGCGGCGTGGTGGTTTTGTTGCGGGGTGGGTATGCGGACATGGGGGGGGTCTGTGCGGACATGGGGTGGGTGTGCGGACATGGGGGAGCGAGTTGCGGCTCAGGCAGCGACTCGCTCCATGGTCCCGGGGTAGCTATTGGCGGGGGGGTGGAGCTGTGCGGACATAATCGGGGCTGGGGAGCGGCGGCGATGGTGGTGGTGTGTGGGCTGGGGAGCAGCGGCGGTGGCGGTGGTGGTGGTGTGTGGGCTGGGGAGCAGCAGCGGCGGCGACGGGAGCGGTGGTGTGTAGGCTGGGGAGCGGCGGCGGTGGTGGTGGTGTGTGGGCTGGGGAGCAGCGGCGGCGGCGGTGGTGGTGGTGTGTGGGCTGGGGAGTAGCGGCGGCGGCGGGAGCGGTGGTGTGTGGGCTGGGGAGCAGCAGCGGCGGCGGCGGGAGCGGTGCTGTGTGGGCTGGGGAGCGGCGGCGGTGGTGGTAGTGTGTGGGCTGGGGAGCAGTAAAAAAGGTAAAATAAAAGAAAGTAAAGAAAGGTTTTAAGCTCAGAAAGGATATCTTAGCTGTAGGGTAGTAGCGGTCGTCCTGAAGCTTGCTTCGGTAAATCCAGAAGCGAGTCTTCTTGCGGCCTCGGAATCCGGCAGTCCGTCTTCGAGGTAGCGGGTAGGCGAAATGATTTGTGATTTCAAATTTCGCGCCTTATAAACTGGTCTGTGAAATTTGAAACCACAAAATGGCGGGGGGGCGTAAAGTGAGTGCTGATTGGGCGTTGAATGGACACTATTTCCAAACAGTCTCCATTCAGGTCCGCTAAAAGGTGATAACAAAGGGGATAATTTTGGACGCCGATTGGTTGTTTTTTCCCATAGAGAAACATGGGCATGTTTGTCTATGGGAAAACGCGACTAATTAGCGTCCAGGATTATCGGCTATGTAAGTGAATGATGCCTTTGAGCGGACCTGAATGGAGAGTGTCTTCCAAACAGTGTCTATTCCGGTCCGCTGAAAAGCGTCATTGACTTACATAGGGTATAATGTTTTTTTTTTTTTATTGGTATAATTGATAATTTTTTTTTTTTTTGTATTATTATTTGTATGTAATTTTTTTTTTTTTTTGTAGTTTTTTTTTTTTAATTTTTTTTAATTTTTTTTAATTTTTTTTTGTTTTTATTAATAAATGTATTTATTTTTTTAAGTGAGAGTGAGACACAGTTCTCATTCAGGTGTGGTGATTGTATTTTTTTGGATTATTATTTTTATTTAATTATTTATTAATTTTTATTTATTTTTTATTAGTTTTAAATTATTTTTAATTTTTTTTTTTATTATAAAATTGCGTTATTTTTAAAAGTGAGAGTCAGACAGAGTTGTCATTCAGGTCCTTTTTTTTTTTTTTTTTTTTTATTATTTTTATTTAATTATTTTTATTTTTTATTTTTTTTTTTTTATTATTATTTAATTATTTTTAAAAAAAAAAATTTTATTATTAAATTTATTTATTTTTTTAAGTCAGACTGAGACACAGTTCTCATTCAGGTCCGCCTTTTTTTTTTTTTTAATTATTATTTTTATTTAATTATTTATTATTTTTTATTTATTTTTTTTATTATTTTTTAATTATTTTTAAATCATTTTTTTTTTATTATTTAATTTATTTATTTTTTTTAAGTCAGACTGAGACACAGTTCTCATTCAGGTCCGCCTATTTTTTTTTTAAATTATTATTTTTATTTAATTATTTATTATTTTTTAATTATTTTTTATTATTTTTAAATTATTTTAAAATTATTTTTTTTATTATTAAATTTATTTATTTTTTTACTTGCGAGAGTGAGACACAGTTCTCATTGCGGTCCGCCTTTTTTTTTCCCATTGACATACATTACCGGTGTGTCGGCGATTTTATGGCCGGCCACCTGGTTCTATTTGTCGGCCTTAAAATCGCGGACACACCGCTAATGCATGTCTATGGGCAGTCAGCTCGAATTCTGATTGGTCGGCGTTCAATCCGAAATCGGGCTGACTGCCCATAGAGATGCATTAGCGGTGTGTCCGCGATTTTAGGGCCGACAAATAGAACCAGGTGGGCGGCCATAAGATCGCCGACACACCGGTAATGTATGTCAATGGGGAAAAAAAGGCGGACCTGAATGAGAACTGCGTCTCAGTTTTGAGGGGCTCTTCTGATTGGCTGAGGGCAGTATACAGCGACCAATCAGAAGAGGGCCTCAGATCTCATTAAGGTAGAATGGCGGATTTTTCGTCCATTGTATCTTAATGAGAAGGAAGAGGACGTCGGAGGTGGAAGTTAGCGAAAAGAAGACAGAAGATCCCCGGGGCCGGACGAAGAGGCGGAGATGGCGGAAAGAAGAGAGAAGACCCCCGGGGCCGGAGGAAGAGGACGCCTGGCCGGACGGAGGATCAGATGACAAAGAAGACATGTAAGTATGTGCGGACATGGGGGGGCTGTGTGGACATTAGTGGGGGTTGTGTTTTTGCGGGGTGGCTGTGCGGACATGGGGGTGGGCTGTGCGGACATAGGGGGTGGGCTGTGCGGACATAGGGGTCGGGCTGTACGGACATAGGGGTCGGGCTGTGCGGACATAGGGGGCGGGCTGTGCGGACATAGGGGTCGGGCTGTGCGGACATAGGGGTCGGGCTGTGCGGACATAGGGGTCGGGCTGTGCGGACATAGGGGGCGGGCTGTGCGGACATAGGGGGCGGGCTGTGCGGACATAGGGGTCGGGCTGTGCGGACATAGGGGTCGGGCTGTGCGGACATAGGGGTCGGGCTGTGCGGACATAGGGGGCGGGCTGTGCGGACATAGGGGGCGGGCTGTGCGGACATAGGGGGCGGGCTGTGCGGACATAGGGGCGGGCTGTGCGGACATAGGGGGCGGGCTGTGCGGACATTGCTGGGGGCGGGCTGTGCGGACATGGGCGGGGGTGGCGAATTCTGGGTAGCGGGGAGCGGAGGTGGCAGTGCCGCCTCCGCTCCATGGTCCCCGGGGAGCGAGTTGCGGCTCAGGCAGCGACTCGCTCCATGGTCCCCGGGAGCGAGTTGCGGCTGAGGCAGAGACTCGCTCCATGGCCCCCGGGTAGCGATTTGCGGCTCAGGCAGCGACTCGCAATGGCCTCGCGGCCATTGCTCGCGCTACCTGAGCGGTAAATCGCTAAGGTTGTAGCCGAGGCTGTGGATCGATTTTGGGCCAGCGGCTCGCAATGGCCGCTTTGCGGCCATTGCTCGCCCTGGGCCAGCGACTCGCAATGGCCTCGCGGCCATTGCTTGCGCAGCATTGGGCGCTTCGCGCCCAATGTTAAATTCGTATCCACATGTCGACATCGGAAAGTGCGCGCGGAGGGGCGCTTTTCCGATTCGCGATTATATAATAGATGTGTAGAACTTAGAAGCAAAAGTTTCGGTAATTACTTTATCCCTAGTCTGTACACAACCTAAAAATCAGACAATTCCAACTGGCTCAGATATTGAGAATCTTTCAAGTGTGGAATCAATAAATACAAAGTATGCAAATACATACACACCACTGATTATTTCACAAATAATCTTACCAACAAAAATTATTGTATAAAAAGTTTGATGAACTGTAATGGTACACACATGGCATACATGGCTACATTTATTACTTGTAAAAAATACTGTATTGGGTGTACAGCACATACTTTTTAAAAAAGAGATTAGCGGAACATGTATTCACAGCCATGTCTGATAATTCTATTAATCAACGATCATTTTGTGACCTTTCAGAACACTTAAGAGACATGCCGTTGGTAATAGTCATCAAAAGAGTCTCTAAGCCAATTAGAGGAGGTGACTGGTTTAAAACGCTGCTTACCAGAGGAGCTTACTGAATTCTCCAACTAGACACAGGTTTGTTTTCTAAATGTTGGTTTTGGATAATGTAACATTTATACCATTTATTGAGAATATACAGTATAAAAAATAATTGATAGGTTTAGAAATAAATTTCGATATTAGTACTTTGAAAAAAAAATTCAATTCTCTTTTCCATGCAGTAAGTACATGAGCTTTCATTGCATGTTAATTGTTAAATCTATAATTAGGTAGCCAATTACTGTTTGTGTTGCACACCTGTTATTTGCTTGTCATTTCCGTGTTTGAAAATATAAAAGTGCTAGCTTTGTCATTAGATTGTCACTTACGATCAAGGACCCAGTACAAAATGTGCAAGTTGTTATCATGCTTTTTGAAATTCACTCTGTTTTATGAAATTGAACTAAAGAAATAAGTTTTTAATTCTGATGCTGGAACCAACGTACTTTTCTTTTTTACCTTCACATTTTCCCTCAATATAAATGAACTAAGAAGAAAAGTCCAAATATAAAAATAACAGAAAAACAACAAAAATCTAAAATGAGCTTAATGATGCAAGGGAAAAAATGTCCCAGTCTTTGGTTTAAAAACATCTACTATATAAAAGACCTACCCATTCTGTCTGTCTTTGTGTCCTGTAGGAAATCATGTATATTACAAATGGCAGTTTAACTGGAATGTGAAAATTTAACTAAGTTTTGTTGATCAGTCAAGTTTGGTTGATCACTCAAAATCTGCGCCAAAAAACACCCAGATGATATGGAAATGAAAGCCGCACAATGGAAAAGGCAACGATGCGTAAACAAGACTACTGAACAAAGAGAGCATTACCTTGACCAAGCCACTACACAGAAGCACATGCGAGTGGCACACGACTCCCTCCAGTCCAGAACCATTAGATTGTCACATGATGCCATCTTGCAGTGACAGCGAAGACAACACGAATTTCCGGTATCAGGATTAATGAGATACTCACAATATGCAGCCTCACAGCAAGCACAACACATGGGCGAGTCTTCAACATCAAGATCTAGAAGGTTGACAAATAATGTAGTATTGTAACATCCCCTGGCAACAGCGAGGATTTGAATCCGTTTTGATACAGTCATGTAACACAACTCGCCCCTATTTCTATGGGAGAGAAAAGTGATTATAATAAACAGTACAATTTTTAACCCAACAACTCGTACAAACAAAAAAAATATATCTTGCTTTTCTTACCAGAAGAACAGCCACATATCCCTGGTCCCACTAAGGGTATGTCTTCCCTTGGGCCAATAATACCACCCACCTCCCCTAAATGTGTCCGGACTTAAACAGGGTTAATTCCCCACAGGATGTCTTCTAATTAGGGTCGTGTAGTTTCCCCAGTCTCGTCTACAGAGCCGGCTCTCAGGCTGTCCTGGCCTAACCTTCCAGTGACCCAGGTTTACTTAAGCTCACCAGGCTCCTTCACTCTCTCCACTTCCAGCTTTAGGGTGTATCGGCTTGGGGATCTTTCCCTTCTTCACCCTCCAGGGCAAGTTCCCTCCTGGGAAAATTACCTCCAGGGAATATTTGGGAGACTGGCTGTTGCTCTACCTCCTGGGCATGTTACCTCCAGGGAATACTCGATCGATTGTCTCGCCCAACATAGTGTTCCAGTATTTTACTACTGTTTCTCCACCCACTTGTCCGTGGTCTTTTCTACTTCCCACCCACACGTCTCTAAACTTCTGCCACCCCTTGCCCAACATTGAGTGATTAGCCTAGGGTCAGAATTTGTCTGTGTGTGGGTGTTTTGCGAGTTGACCACCTTACCTCGTCTAGCTGCAGTTTACCCTGTGGCCGCCCAGTCACAGGGGCCACAAAAATATATCTTGTTTTTCGTACCAGAAAAACAGCCACATATCCCTGATCCCAGTAAGGGGATGTCTTCCCTTGGGCCAATAATGCCACCCACCTCCCCTAAATGTGTTCGGACTTAAACAGTGTTAATTCCTAAAGGGAAACCGTAATATGTGTCTTTTCTCCCAGTTCACATTCTTAACACTATCCCCAATCAATAAACCTTCTGGGACCCCAATATGACTGTTTTCAGCTGTACAGATAAGTGAATTACAACCCAAATTCACCTAACAAGGAATAACATATAATATAAACAACTATATTAAATTAGCTCTTTTCTTTTCTTTTACAAGAATAGAGATGATAGTAAATTCATTTGATAAAAAAAAAAAAAAAAATCCAGACAGGTGTGTGCCTTTGTATTTTCACCATGTGCTGTGGCCTTTCCAAACTTCACAACGCGCAATCAACAGTCCTCATCAATATGAACACAGTACATGCCTCACTGACATTGTGCCATAAAGACTAGTCATTCAGGATGATCTATACACCTAGCTGACCCTAACTAACTCATTGGATCAGTCAGGGAGAATTTAAACTTTAGAAGAAGAATCTAAGGTACCTCATCCATGTTTAAAGCATAGGGTGCTTTACCCCCCGTTTCACACTTCACAAGATGGCAGGCTCTTTCCAATGTTATCCCTCTGATGTGCTTTCCCACACTCTCCTCTGAACTGGGATTGAGGATTATTGTCCCAGACGACACCAATCATAGGAACACAAAACTGCTTTCTTTCTCCCTAGACAAAACAGGAGCTCCCAGTCCAAGTGCGTCTCTTCTCTCCCAGTCTCCGTGACAACCAACAACCAAAAAAAAAACTTTATAAATCCTCAGATTGAGTGACAGAGCAGTGGAGCAGTGATGCAATAAGAGTATTTTCCTAAATCCAGCGCAAAATTGTATTTTTACTGCACAGTTTGTCTATTATTCACATCGCAGCATTCATAAAATTATTTAAGTATTGTTTTGTTAACACTTTATAAAATTTAGAACAACAGTGAGTGTCACTGACATCTAGTGGTCAAATGTCATCGCTACAGGTGTGGCATTTACTCATAGTCATTATTATTATTGTTATTATTTATTTATATAGCACCATTATATTCCATGGGGCAGACAAGGACAAGTAACATAGTAACAATACAAGTAACAATAAATGTGGACAATTCGGTCGTACAGATACAAGAGGGGAGAAATCCTGTCCGCGAGGGCTCACAGTCTACGTGGGGCAGGTGGGGATCCAGTGGGAGGGGGAAGTTCCAGTCATGAGGCGGTGTGGTGGACCGGGTCTTATTGCAGGTGGTAGGCTTGGCGGAAAAGGTGGGTCTTCAGGCTTCTTTTGAAGGTTCCCAGGGTAGGAGAATGTCTGATGTGTTGGGGCAGTGAGTTCCAGAGTATGGGTGAAGCACGGGAGGAATCCTGTATGCGGTTGTGCCAAGAGGAGATGAGGGAGGAGTAGAGAAGGAGCTCTTGGGAGGATCGCATGTTGCGTAAGGGTAGGTATCGGGAGACCATGTCAGAGATGTATGGAGGGGACAGGCTGTGAATGGCTTTGTATGTCATGGTTAATGTTTTAAACTGGGATCTCTGGGAAGTAGGGAGCCAGTGAAGGGCTTGGCAGAGGGGGGAGACAGGGGAGTAGCAGGAGGACAGATGGATTAGGCGGGCAGCGGAGTTCAGGATAGTTTGGAGAGGTGCAAGGGAGGTATTGGGGAGGCCGGTGAGCAGGACGTTGCAGTAGTCGAGGCAGGAGATGATGAGAGCGTGAATAAGGGTTTTAGCAGTGTCGTGGTCAAGGAAAGTGCGGATCCTATAGATGTTTTTGAGCTGGAGTTGGCAGGAGGTGGTGAGGGCCTGGATGTAGGGCTTGAAGGAGAGGGAAGAGTCAAGGATAACCCCAAGACACTTGGCTTGGGGGACTGGAGAGAGAGAGCAGTCGTTGACGACAATGGATAGGTCAGGTAGTGAGGGGGAGCGTCTTGGGGGGAAGACTATGAACTTGGTTTTGTCCATGTTCAGCTTAAGGAAGTGAGCAGAGAAGAAGGATGAGATGGCGGACAGGCAGTGTGGAATTGTGGATAGAAGGGAGGTGATGTCAGGACCAGACAAGTAGATTTGGGTGTCGTCAGCGTAGAGGTAGTACTGGAGGCCATGGGACTCAATGAGTTGCCCTAGGCCAAGAGTGTAGATTGAGAACAGTAACAGTCCAAGAACAGAGCCCTGGGCGACTCCGACAGATAGGGGGTAGGGCGAGGAGGATGTGTGGGAGTGGGTGACGCTGAAGGTCCAGTCCGTTAAGTATGAGGAGATCCAAGAGAGGGCAAGGTCCGTGATGCCAAGAGATTCCCAGATCTGAAGTAGAAAGGAGCGGTCGAAGGCAGTGGACAGGTCGAGGAGGAGGAGAACAGAGTAGTGGCGCTTGCTTTTGGCAGTCAGCAGGTCGTTGGTGACTTTGGTCAGGGCTGTTTCAGTGGAGTGGAGGGGTCGGAAGCCAGATTGCAGGCGGTCAAAGAGGGAGCAGGAGGAGAGGTGAGAGGACAGCTCAGAGTGGACATGCTGTTCAAGTAGTTTAGAGGCGAAAGGGAGGAGAGATATAGGGCGGTAGTTGGAGACAGTTGTGAGGTCGAGGGAGGGTTTTTTGAGGATGGGTGTGATCAATGCTTGTTTGAAGGCTGAGGGGAAGGTGCCAGTGGTAAGTGATAGCTTGAAAAGATGAGTTAGGGCTGGGATGATAACAGAGGTGAGGTTGGGAATGAGGTGGGATGGGAGCGGGTTGTGGGCGCTGGTGATGAGGTGTGATTTTGACAGGAGGGAGGAGAGCTGGTCGTTACTTATAGGCATATCTTTATACACCCTCTTAGGCTAGGGTCACATTTGCGGTTTGGTTTGCAGATTCTGATCCAGTTTTGAGCATTAAAAATGCTCAAAACCGCAACTGGATCCGCAGCCATAGGCTGCAATGTAAAAACCAGATTGCACTTAATGCAATCCGGTTACCGCATCCAGTTTTGCAGCCTGCGGTAAAAATCATGCAGGCTGCATTTTTCGGAGCGGTTGCAAAACCGATCCGTTTTTTTTTTTATATTGGGCACATATGGGAACCGGATCCGGATGTATATCCTGTAAATGGACCTTGCGGTACCGGATCCGGATTCGGTTTTTAAAATTGCAAAAACTCTCATTCCAAATCCGGATCCTTAATACCTCCAGATCCGGATTGAGGGTTGCATTTTAACTGTTGCAAATTAGTATGAAGGCACAATCTAATACCGGATCAAGTAATGGATCCGGTTACTGGATTGTACCTTCCAAGTTTGACCCTAGCCTTACAGTATCACAACACAAGCAACGTAAAGAAGATTTTCCATTGTCCAGATCTTCGACACTGTTACAGAATGCATCATTACCTCGCTGTCATTGTGACAACGAATCTCCACAATCCATATCAATGAGACTGTCGCAGGATTCAGAATCACACATGTGCCACCATAATGACGAACCTACGAGTGCAGATCTATCAGACTGTCACAGGATGCAGCATCCCACCTCCAGTATCATAATGATGAATCTCCAGAGTACAGACATTATTGTCGTATCATGTGTTTATTTCTGTAACTTCACCATGAATAGAAGCATTTTCATCTATAATAGCATTCATGATATTTAACATACACATACCTACTTTGTTATTTGCAGGTTATACAATTCTGCTCCTATTGCTGATTTTTAAACTCACCTATTTTTTATTTAATTTGGCAACATAGTTTAACTACCGTATTTTTCGCACTATAAGGCGCACCGGATTATAAGGCGCACCCTCAAAAAATGACTTTTAAGCCGTCTTGGTCCATATATAAGGCGCACCGGATTATAAGGCGCACCATATTACCATAAAAAAAAAAAAAGCTCAGACTCCAGTATCCCTGTGTAGCCTCCCATCACCCTCCAGCATCCCTCTGTAGCCTTCCATCACCCTCCAGCATCCCTCTGTAGCCTCCAATCACCCTCCAGCATCCCTCTGTAGCCTCCCATCACCCTCCAGCATCCCTCTGTAGCCTCCCATCACCCTCCAGCATCCCTCTGTAGCACCCCACCACCCTCCAGTATCCCTGTGTAGCCTCCCATCACCCTCCAGCATCCCTCTGTAGCACCCCACCACCCTCCAGTATCCCTGTGTAGACTCCCATCACCCTCCAGCATCCCTCTGTAGCACCCCACCACCCTCCAGTATCCCTGTGTAGCCTCCCATCACCCTCCAGCATCCCTCTGTAGCCTCCCATCACCCTCCAGCATCCCTCTGTAGCACCCCACCACCCTCCAGTATCCCTGTGTAGCCTCCCATCACCCTCCAGCATCCCTCTGTAGCTCCCCACCACCCTCCAGTATCCCTGTGTAGCCTCCCATTACCCTCCAGCACCCCACACAGTCAGACACACACACACACACTCAGACACACACACATACACACACATACACACTCAGACACACACACACACACATACACACTCAGACACACACACACACAAACTGATTTTTACTTTTTATACTGGTACTTTGGCTTACTGTACTGTGTGGCAAGGCACTCTCAGCGCTGGAGCCCTCAGCAAATCACAGCGTTGGAGCCCACAGCCAATCACAGCACTGGAGCCCACAGCCAATCACAGCACTGGAGCCCACAGCCAATCACAGTGCTGGAGCCCTCAGCCAATCAGAGGCTATGGGCTGACGTCAGCTGGCCTCGGATTGGCTCAAGGCTCCTGGGCGGAGCTGTGATTGGCTGATGGGCTCCTGGGCTGTGAGCGCGCGCAAAACAGCGGCGGCATCGGACACCGGACAGCGGGGACGGCGGCTGGTGATTGCGTCCCCGCACGTGATGAGAGGCAGGCACCGGCACCGGCACCAGCACACCAGCATGGATGGCGGGGACGGCGGCTGGTGATCGCGTCCCCGCACGTGATGCGAGGCAGGCACCGGCACCAGCATGGATGGGGGGACAGCGGCTGGTGATCGCGCCCCTGCACAGAGATGCCAGGCAGGCACCGGACAAAGGGGGATGGCGGCACAAAGGTATGCCTTATTTTCTGGGGGTGCCAAATATTTGCAGGCAAATGGCACCCCCTTAGCACTCTGGGAAAAATCCGTATATAAGGCGCACTGCACTATAAGGCGCACCTATGATTTCTGGGAGAATCTTAGTCTTTTAGGTGCGCCTTATAGTGCGGAAAATACGGTAATATATAATCGCAGACGTTCTATAATCGCACAATGCAAAAGAATCGGGCCCCTGCCTAGAATAAAACTAATAAATTATCATTTCTGACTCATAATGTTTTTAATTCAAAGCTATTCATACACAACATGCTATCTTTTTTTATTATATTCACTCAAATAATCTTATTCAGATATATCCCTTGGTTTTTAACAGTTTATTAAAGGAACCTATAGATGTTTCTTTCCTATAAGCAAGTAAACACAGAATGTAAAGCCAGAGGTCAGGATAAGAATGATAAAAGCTGGTGTAATACAGAGGTAAAAAGAAAAGGTATGAAATACGCCTAGCGTATCAAGGACATTGCTTAGTTAGGGTCAGGGGAAATACTATCTAACAGTGAAACTAGAGAACTTAAAAATGCATTTTGTTTGTGGTGCCAATGGAGAGCAAGAGATCATAGATTATAATGCCAAAGGTCATATTCATAAGAATGGAAGCTGAATCTGGAGATAACCCAAGGTCTAAGGAAAAAGGAACACAAAGGTAAAACATATTACCTTTCAACAGGGTAGCATTCTACATTAATCTTGAAAGTTTAATAATGTAAGTGGTAGGAAATGTTAGTGGCTAAGTATTGCATGGGATCAAATAATACAAGTTTAGAGGTCAGGATCATTAGTATCAAAACTGAGTATGTACAAAAGAAATTGGTCAGATCAAAGTTGGTGGAATAAATTGAAAAATATAGTTTGTTCTTCTGCTATGATTTCTTCTAAGGTTTTTCAAACAGGAACAAGATTAGAGTTTGTTATAAAAAAAGAAATAGCCATTACTTCCTTGTTGAATTTGTAGCTGCTTTATAGTCCTTGCTGGTACTGCAGTGACAATGAAGTGATGTTTGTATTGAGGCCAGTGATTTGATGCAGTGGTCACGTGGATAAAATATAAACACTACTGGTATGGGTAGAAGCACCAGGATGGCATTGTTGGAGTGGCATAGGATTTAAGTGATCAGGAATACTTTTCTTTCTTTATTTTCCAAATTCCAGGAGTATAGAAGAAGGTTAATAAGATAAAAATCCATTAATAAAAACATATTAACAAGATTAAACAGAAATATGAACATTAAAACAGGCAATAAATTATAAAGGAAAGGCATATAATTCTTACAAAATAGTGTGACTAGTAGTGCAAACATTTTTTATTTAACAAAAGAACACTGTTGAGTGTACACTCCTTAATACTGAATTTCCAACATCCAGAAAAATTTATTTATGGAATAATGAAAATAGTAGGATACCGTAATTTAATATCCATAACAAGTGAAAAACATAATTTGACCTCTGATGCAGTTTGAACAATACACTTATGTTCTTTGTCTCAGTTATCGGCCATACAATCATACCTATGATACACATTTGAAACTAGAAGTGTACGTAAACAATTTAAAAAGACACACATGCTAATTTTTCTCACTACCCAACATGAAATTAAAATAAACCTTTCCAGTTTTAGGTCAATTAGGTTTACCATAATTATTAATATTTGCCAAATGCCGGAAAAATGGGATAGAGAATGTTTTCTTGCATTTTTATTACTTTCTGCAAAGTCACAAAGTCTCAAGTTTACATACATTTCATTAGTATTTGGTACCATTACCCTTAAACTGTATGACTTGTGGAAAGATATCCAAAATGTTTGACCCAAGCTTGTCACAATAGTTGGTAGGAATTTGGGCCCATTCCTCCTGACAGAACTGGTGTAACTGAGCCATGTTTGTAGATTGCTTTGCTCGCACCTGCCTTTTCAACTTTGCCCAGAAATTTTCAATAGGATTAAGATCAGGGCTTTGTGATGGCCACTCCAAAACATTGACTTTGTTATCCTTTAGCCACTTGTATCCAGTTTGGCAATATGCTTTGGGCCATTGTCCATTTGGAAGAGCCATTTCTACCCAAGCTTTAACTTCTTGGCTGATGCCTTGAGATGTTGCTTCAGTATTGTCATATAATTTTCTTTGCTCATGATGCCATCTATTTTGTGAAAAGCAAGTAAAACCACCCTACAACATGAAGATACCACCCCCGTGTCTCACAGTTAGGATGGTGTTCTTAAGCTTTCAATCTTCTCCCTTTTACCTCTAGATGAAACAATGGTCCTTATGGCCAAACAGTTCAATTTTAGTTTCGTCAGACCTCAGGACATGTCATTGCAAATTTAGGAATTACTAAAATTAAACTGGCCTTCTATGATTCTTTTGGAGTAATGGTTTCTTCCTGCAAAGTGGCCTTTCAGCCCATGTTCATACAGTACTCATTTCACTGTGGATGATGCCTCAATCTTACCATCTTCCGCCATCATCTTCACAAAGTCTTTTGCTTTTGTTCTTGGGTTGATATGCATATGTCGGACTAAAGCACCTTCATCTCTGGGACACAGAACCTATCTCCTTCCTGAGCTGTATGATTGCTGTACATTCCTATCCTATCTTATTTGTACTTGCCTATAGTTGTTTATACAGATGAACAAGGCACCTTCAGATATCTGGAAATTGCACCCAAGGATGAACCAGACTTGTGCAAGTCCACAATTCTCTTTTTGATAACTTGGCTGATTTATTTAGACTTTCGCATCATGCTACCCAAAAAAGCTGTGTGTTTCAAGTATGCATTGAAATACATCCACAGGTGTGTCTCTAATTAACTCAGATGTAGCCAATAAACCTATCCGAAACTCCCAAACACATGACATCATCATATGGGCTGTCCCAAATTGTTTAAAGACTTAGCAATCTTAGTGTACATAAACTTGTGACTTTGCAGAAAGTCATAAAAATGCCTTAAAATGTTTTTCTCTCAATATCTCTCTCTCATTATTCTGGCATTTTTCAAATATTAATAATTATAGTAATCCTAATTGACCTTAAATAGGAAAAGTTTATTTTGATTTAATGTGAGATAGTGAGAAAAATATGCATATGTGTCTTTTTATTTGTGTATGTAAACGTCTGGTTTCAACTGTATATGCTCCACCATCTCGTGTGATGTATATACCTCAGCCTCTCATGTGATGTACATTCCGCAACCCCAGCATTCCCTGAGAAATATAAGCTGCGGCCCTACCATCTCCTGTCACACCAATCAGTTAGTAATTAGAAAGCAATCCTGACACAGATTATCAGCTGATTCAACCAATGGCCTATAAAAAGGTCTTATTATCAAGGTGCCACAAGCAAAATCTAATAAAGGGTAAAACCAATGATCTGTCTTTACAACTTTATTGATGTATAAAACATACTGACTCAATGGCATTGGTAACAGAGTTTGTATGCTACTGAATCTGGAAGTGGATAGAACATAATTTCACCATAAACTGGCCACAACCAGGTACTCCCCACAAGATTTCTGACAGAAGAGTGAAAATAATTATCAGTAGAGATTTCTAAGAGCCAAGGACCACCTGTGGAGCGCTACAGAAAGACGTGGAATCAGCAGCTGTAAACGTTTCAAAGATTACAACAAGTGAAGTTTTTATTGAAATTAACAATTTTTTTCCTGTGTGTGTTTTTAAACCATTCACTTTCCAAGTTGATTATGGGAGGTGTCTGATAGACTAACTAACCTCTGGGCTTCATGCCAGCTAACAATTCCCAGCTGACATTAACCCCATGAACCATTATCTCAAATGCCACTGCATCAAGGCAATTGCGAATAACTGGGTAAAGTACCTGAATTGGTGCATCTAATGTGCTGTACCAAATTTTGAGTAGCTTTGGATTGGTATATTTAGACTGGGAATAGCCAAATAACCATTGCCCTTCCCACCCTCATAATACAAGCCCACAGTTGTCTACTTTACCCTGGCTGGTTATCAAAAATAGGCTGGAGTCCACATAATTTTTTTAAAACTATATATTTATTTTTTGCAAGTGGTGCACCATCCAATCACAGCCAAACCAATGACAATGATGGGGCCGGAAGTGCCTACACCAGAAAAGCTTGCTGATAGGCTGCTCTGCAGTCTGTCAAAAGGCTTTATTTGGATGGCAAACCTGAACAGGAACCAGACGTAGTTTGAAGTCTGTTTTCAGGGTTCAGCACCAGACACTAGGTATCCAGTATGAACCCCAAACTTTACAGTTTGGGTTCGCTCATCCCTAATGACAATGTCAAATTTTAGTTTCTGGTAAGTGTATGGTGTGCATGTTTAGTGATATAGGAAGCTAGTAGCTGTTTGCTCTGCAATACTTTTCAACAAAATGTGTGTCCGGGGACTTACATCAGGGTGTGTCCGGGGACCTTCCACATCAGGGCCAGTCATAATCACACTCCCTGTGCTTGTAAGTGTTGACTAAAAGATAACTGAATCAGGGGCCTCCCTAATGTGCTATGCCTGAAGTAGGAAAACCAATCTCCAAGTTCACCCTTTTAGCTCCTTCCTAACCTTTAACGTACTCGTACATCATACTTATTGGTGCGTTCCCTACCTATGAAGTATGGGGTATGTCATGGCAATCACGCAGACACACAAGTTGTACCCACCTGATCACTGCCAGGTCTCTGGATTATGTTAATGCTGAGACCTGGCTCTCACTTCCAAGAGTGGTGCCCCCACCACTCAGGGCAATTTAAAGTGAACCTGTCACCCCCTAGTGCTTTACAAACTGAAAGCACTGCCTTCAGCAGCATCTAAGTTGCATTCTATAAAGGTGTCTATACTCTCTCTAACCCTCTGTACTCTGAAAGAAACACTTTATAATGTTTCCCGCCATGTATGTAAATGATTACTTAGCCGATCCGATGGGTCTTGTCACTGTGTCCTAACATTGCTGCCGGGCTGGTCCTCCCCGCCTCCTCTATGTGTCAGCCGCCTCATCTTCTCTCTTTGTCCCATCCTCTATGGCACCTGCGCAAATTCATCTTTGTTCATGCAGGTGCACAGAGCTCAGCTGGAGTGCAGGGAGACCGGCTGGGATGACAGGTTCACCCCTAAATGCTGTGATCAATAGTGATTGCAGCATTTAAGTGGCTGGAAGAGGAGTGTGATCCCTTCCAAGCAATTAGGTGCCCCATGATTTCAAAACGAAACCCCATTAAATGCCACGGTAACCCAAAGTCATCTTCATGATGACCCCTGGATCACCCAGCTACAAAAATCCTCACACATGTATGTAAGTATTATTTAACTGAGAAAGACCATAGGTCTTAATCAAGGAATGATTTCACAAGTAGAATCAAAGAAATGCTTAAAATTCAATTTTTATTTCAAACTTAAAGTAAAACCAAATCAGAGCTTTTTCCCAAAGGGAAACCACATAGTACAGTTCAAATCTTTTATAAATACAGAGTAACATTAATATTGCACATGCCCACTTAAAAAAGATTATGCCTCAGAAAGCCAAAAGGTGGAACCTATGTTATCAATCCAAATCCTTAGCTTCCTAGTAAGTCTATGCTATGTCTATCAGTACTATATCCTTGTTAGTGGATAACCATATGTCAATCAACATATAACAAAGGGTTACTACTTGGTATACATAGTGCAAACAGAGGGTATTCAAATCCTATCATATAAGCAGAGGGTTATGTGATAGTTACCTGTTACTAAAGAGTCCTGTGCCTGGACGCCCCTGGAAGAAGCTTTGTTGGGAAATGGCGTTGGGGTAGGGGACCCAGGCACAGGACTCTTTAGGAACAGGTAACTGAGGCATAATCTTTTTTAAGTGGACATGTGCAATATTAATGTTACTCTGTATTTATAAAAGATTTGAACTGTACTATGTGGTTTCCCTTTGGGAAAAAGCTCTGATTTGGTTTTACTTTAAGTTTGAAATAAAGATTGCATTTTAAGCATTTCTTTGATTCTACTTGTGAAATCATTCCTTGATTAAGACCTATGGTCTTTCTCAGTTAAAAAAGATTTATTGGAGTGATAATACTATACAGAAGGGGACTGTTTGTTTGTTTTTTGTATGTAAGTATGTGTGTGCGTGGTATAGCTCTGCCCATACACATAGCTGCACCTCTCATAGCTCTGCCCTCCACATAACCATGCTATTCCACAAAGCTCCACCCTCCACAAAGCCCCACCCCTTCATAGCTTGACCCCTCCACATTGCCCCTTCCCCATAGCCCCACTCCCTTCATAGCTCTGCCTCTTTTATCTATGCAAATCCAAAACGAAAATCCACAAGAAGAACTCGGGAAACATAAATACCGCACAAATACAGTGACATGACTCAGAATGTTATAGGTTAATATTCTATTGTGCAAAATAATCATTCTAATAATCACAGTTATTTACCCTGTAGGGCAACCAGGTCGCACTCAGCTCCTAGTAAACCGCAGGATGCAGCACACAGCCCCCAGTATACAGCAAGAGGCCTATTTACTATGCCTGGGCAACACTGAGCTCATCAGCTATGGATTATAAAAGCGAACAGAAGAACAAAACTGTAATGTCCCACATGGGGACTAAGTAAAATAGTTTAAAAAAAGGTAAAAAATGTTAACAGTTTAAAAAAAAACAAAAAAAAAAACAAATAAAATGCAAAATAAATATATATATATATTTGTGTAAAAAAGTACACCTATTTGGTATCAGTACACCCGGAAGAAACCGTCTATAAAACTGTAACACTAGTTAACCCCTTTAACAAACACCATAAAAAAAAATTACCATAAGAAAAGTGGTACAAACAGTATGCTTTTTCATCTTACCTCCAAAAAAGTGGAATAAAACACGATCAAATAGGCACATGTAAATAAAAATGATATTGCTTTATCATGTCCTGCAAAAATAAGCTGGCATGCAACTTTGGCTAGGGTCACACTGGCATCGTGGATGCATTTTTCCATGCGGTTTTCACACTTGCCTTTTGTGAAAAATGCATGCAAAAGCACATCCATAGGCACCAATGCAAAAAACGCATTTTGTAATTGCATAAACGCATTGCCAAAGTGCCATGCTTTTTTCCCATGCGTTTTTGGCTTAGCACGAAAAAACGCATCATGCTGCGTGTTTTGGTGCATTTTCAAAAACGCATGCGTTTTCTATAATGGGGACCTATGGACAACGCATGCGTCAATGCATGTGTCCAAATGACACATGTGAAAACGCATGTGTTTTCATGACATGCATATTTTGCATAGAATAATTGCTAAAATTGATCACGTGGCCAATCAATCACATAAACAGAGGGAAGGGCATGATGAACCCTGGCCTACCCCGGGTGTGTTGAAAGAAGGAGCCCAGCCTCATCTAGGAAGGTATGTCCACATGTGTTCCAAACATGGGCTCATTAATGTTGTGCGATACTCTGCTATGCCACCCATGTTGATCCAATGTTTGTAAATGTTGTCTAGATGGCTGACTCGGATGTGTCTGTAATCCTGACCCTGTCAGACTCATCCTCGTCATCATCTGTGAGTTAACATGAAACAGTACTTTACCACCTTACTGTACCACTTTACCTCCCCTTTTTATTGGCTGAGGGTGTGTTTTCAGTGTTTTCTACATCACAAATTTACACGCCCCATCCCACCTATGGCCCTATGCATTAACGCATACGTTTTTAGGAGCCTCACAGAACTCCACACCAGTCAGAAACCATCCTGTGCTCTATGCTGAGCGGGTTCCAGCTAGATCTCTATAATACACGATTCAAGTGAAACACACTCATATAGCCCAGGAACGTCCGCCTACTCTGGCCCAGGAAAAAGCCGGGTTGGAAAAAAGTGGTGCAAGAGGGCTGATAGGGCCCTCAAGGGTGAAGGTGTGTCTGATAGAATGCCAAACTTTTAAGGGTGCCAAAGTAAGGTCAGAATCCAACCCTAAACGTTTAATGTCCAATGGGTCTATCCAAGACAAATAGCGCAGCGGGACAGAAACTCCCTCTTGTTCTACTTTCACCCACTTTTTAAAATTGTGTTTATACTGCCAATCCAGCAATCTGACAAATGTTGCCGCTTGATAATATGCCTTAAAATCTGGGAAGCCCGCGCCGCCACAGCTCTTCATGGCCATTAAGACCTTTAGCTTTATCCTCGGTCTCATGCCACCCCAGATGAACCGAGATTTAATTGTGTTGAGTCTGGAGAAAAAACTCCCTGGGAGAGAGGTAGGGGGCTGTGTGAAAAAGATAAAGAAAGCGCGGGAGGGTATCCATTCAGATAACGTTAATTCTCCCCCACCACGTCAATTTCAGAGGTCTGTAGGATGCCAACTGCCCCTCCACCTGTGCCAACAGAGCAAAGTGATTACAGAGACCAAGCCTGGATAAGTCATTTGGGATATGTATCCCTAGGTATTTAATGGAATCCTGTTCCCACTGAAAAGGGAAAGAGGAACGGAGCTGAGAGACGTCTTCGGCCAGGAGAGATATGTTCAATGCCTCAGATTTCGAGTAATTCACTTTAAAGTTGCTCAAGGAACCAAGTATTTCAAACTCCTTCAGGATATTCAGGATATTCAGAAACGAGACCCGTGGCTGAGAAACATAGATCAGGAGGTCATCCGCAAACAGTGCAGTGCAGTGCAGTTTTATGATGGTGATGATCCAACTGTATGCCCGCTATGTTCATATTATTACGTATGGCCACTGCTAAAAGCTCCATAACAATGACGTATAGCAGTGGAGACAGAGGGCACCCTGCCGCGTCCCGTTACCGATGTTGAAGGAATCAGAAAGAGCCCCGTTAACCCGGGTCCTTGCAGACGGTCTAGAGTATAGGAAAATAATCTTGGAAAAAAATCGAGGGCCTAATCCTATCTGCCGCAGCACCTCCCCCATGAAGCCCCAGTGGACTATGTCAAAGGCCTTCTCAGCGTCCACAGACAACAAACAGACTGGGAGCTGTCTCAACTTGGCTTTATGCATCAAAGTCTTGATCGTATTATCCCTAGCCTCTCGGCCCTTGAGAAAGCCCACCTGGTCCAAGTCAACAATGGAGGGAAGCAACCGCGACAGTCTATTTGCTAAAATTTTTTAATACATTTTATGGTACCGTCACACGAGGAGATATCGCCGGCGATGTCGCCGAGATCTGCCTGTTCAGGCGATGTTGAAGCGACATCGCCTGTGAGTCGCCACGTGTAACAGGGAAACTGAACGGTAATAAATCTCTGTTTCTGAGTTCAGGGATTTCCCAACAGTGTCGGGAAATCAGGTGATGTAGCTTGAGTGATCAGTATGCCTACTGCCGTGTGACGCGGCGATAGCAATGGCACAGCCGATGTCTGTGTTCAGGCAATCCATTCTGTATGCCATATTGACGGTGAGGTGGTGCTGTGTGACACGGCAATCTGAAAAGCCAACATCGCTTCAAGGTTGATTCAGGCGATTCCTGAATCGCCGGTTCGCCCTGGGTTGACGGTAAGATTGCTACGTGTGACGTCTCACGAGCGACGCTGCAGCGATGTGCGCGTTCATGAGATTGCCCCAACATCGCCGGCGATATCTCCCCGTGTGACGGTACCATAAATGTCCACGTGTATCAGGGAGATGGGTCGGTAATTGGATGCCAAAATTGGGTCTTTCCCTGGTTTAGGAAGAATACTAATGTGAGCTTCTAGGGATTGTGGGCAAAGTCCCTCCCCTCTGTTATTGAATTAAATGTGGCTATAATTGTGGAGTAAGCACGTCTTGCAAGGTCCGATATAAAACCGTGAAACCGTCTGGGCCTGGAGATTTTGAGAGAGGGGTTGTTTTAATTACATCCTGAAGTTCAGTCTCCGTAATATTCAACTCTAAAGCCAGAATATCTGACTCTTTAAGCACAGGGAGAGCAGTTGAGTCCACATACACCTTAATTTTTCCTGTAAAGGTACCGTCACACGCGGCAATATTGCTTGCAATTTCACTGGCAATTTGCTGGTTGCAGTGAAATCATGGACACATTGTTCCATTTGTACAGGGCAACAAAATAGAACAATGTGTCCATGATTTCACAGCAACCAGCAAATTGCCAGTGAAATTGCTAGCAATATTGCCGCATGTGACGGTACCTTTAGAGTTTCCGGTGGCAGGTCTACATATTTCCCCCTAATACTATAAAGGGAACTATAGTAAGACCTGAATACTTCCAGGATTTCAATGGGGTTACATGTTACAGCATTACCACCCTGTTTGATTTTAGGAACAAAAGTGTGACTCAATCTGGGGTGCAGCATGCGAGCGAGGGGGCGACCACATTTTTTAGCAGATCTATAAAAGTAATTTTTGGATTTCTCCACTAAACGTTTATAATTGCGGTCTAGTAAGTTTTTCAGTTCTAAGCGCTTTCTGTGGAGGTCTCCCTTTAGTGTGTCAGACAATGTCTGTTTATGTATTGTCTCCATTCCATGAATTTGGGAGTGAATGTCTTTAATCTGTTCCTACCTGTTCTTTTTAAGGCGAGTGCCATGTTTAATCAGGGTTCCCCTCAGGATACACTTCAATGTTTCCCATTTAAGGGGTTGAGGAGTCTCATCCGTGGCATGAATTAACACAAAATTGGCCACATCCTCTTTGAGCTCTGTCAGGAATAAGTTGTCCTCTAGGAGCTGGCCATTAAGCCTCTATGACTACAATCTGTGTGGTAGGTCCGGTACCTCCAGGCTCAAGAACACAAGAGCGTGGTCCGATAAAAGGATGTCACTAATTCTGGCACCCAGGTTCCACCCCAAACCATGTGGCTTACCAAAAAGAAGTCTATATGGCTATATGTGTTATGGACTGAAGAATAATACGTATAATCTCTGCCCTGCGGGTGGAGGATTTGCCAGACGTCCCTAAGCCGCAGAGTGTGAAGGAGTTTTTTAAGGACGCGTATTTGTTTGCTTGGTACAGTACCTCTTCCAGATGTAGAATCCACCATGTAGTCCTTAGCAAAGTTGAAGTCTCTTCCTATGAGGACCGTTCCTTCTGCGAAGTCAGGGAGCTTCAGCAACAGAGATCTGCAGACGGACGGTTGATTCCTATTTGGGAGATACCAGTTAACAATCGTTAGGGTAGTTGCCCCAATCTGTACCTTCTGGAAAATAAATCTCCCCCCGGGTCAATGATTGTGTCTACTATTTTGTGAGCTAGACTCTTGTGGATCCCTATAGAAACTCCCTTGGACCTAGATTCTGGGTTAGAGCTATGTGTCCATACCGAGTAATATCGGTTTGAAATGTAGGGACCGAGCCTGTCCTGAAGTGTGTTTCCTGGAGAAGGATTATTTGGGCCCGTTGTTTGTGAAGGCCGTACAGAATTTGAGATCTTTTTGAGGAGTGTTAAACCCCCTGACATTCAAGGTGCATACCGTTAACGGGATCATTGCTATTTATAATTATGGCCAAGATACTGAGTGAGCTGCGGAGAAACTTATATAGGTCTCAGCACCGATATTAGGTTAGAAGGGGTGGGGATGAGCAGTCAAAGCAAACCGGAGAGGGTTAGAGGTAGTAAGCTTAAAGACGAGTAGTATACGTAAAGGGAACGGAATAAAAAAATTAAAATTAAAAACTTTTACATTTTTTTCACCACTTAGATAACAGTAAAAGTATAAATTTTTTGGTATCTGTGAACATGTACGAACCATCATACAAACATGTCAATTTTACCATTTATTGAACATGGTAAATAAAAAACCCAACAAATAAAAATGTGTAATTGTACTTTTTTTGCAGTTACACCACACTTGGAATTTTATTTCCATTTTCCTGTACACTATGTGGTAAAAAAAATTATTTCATCTGAAACTACAACTCATCCTGCAAACAACAAGCCCTTATATGTCTATATTGATGGAAAAATAAAAAAGTTATGGCTCTTGGAGGAAGAGGAGGGAAAAATGAAGAATGGAAAGTGGAAAATTGCTGGGGTGGGGGGGGGGGGATTGTGGTGGGGGTAGGGGGTGAAGGGGTTAAAAACCTCTTTCTGTGCTTATTTTTATCAATAAACTGTTAAGGTGCCGTTACACAAAGAGATATATTGCTTGCAACTCACTGGTTGCAGTGAAATCATGGACACATTGTTCTATTTTGTACACGGCAACGAAATGGAACAATGTGTCCATGATTTCACTGCAACCAGCAAATTGCCAGTGAAATTGCATGCAATATTGCGTCGTGTAATGGTACCCTTAAAATGTCCTGGTAAAAAATGTATAGGGCTTCGTTGTATTTTCAATTTCCAGCACAGGTAAACTAAGTAGCTGCTGTCTGACAACACTTGCTGAGTGGTGTTACCTTCATTGGCAATGAAAAATGCAGGGGAGCCCTATTTTATTTTAATTATTAAAACAACTAATTAAATAAAAATTTAAATAAAAATCGCTGTATTTTCTATTGCCATCTAAGATAACGCAGGCAGCTAGGGGCTGGAATTCTCAGTGTGATAAGGCCCAAGCGCTCTGGGCCCCCACGCTAAAAATTGCAGTCAGCAGCCACCTCAGAATTGGCGCCTCCATGAGAGACACCAAAACTGATGCATACCTCACTTTTCCAGCTGCTATGTAGTGGTGGCAGACTGGGTAATAAAGAGGTTGATGTCAGCTTTTTTTGGCAGCTGACATCAAACTCTTTTGCTAATGTCAGCCATCAGTATGACAGCTGGCCATGAGTAATACTGTCAGTAAAGAGAAAAAACAACAACACAGAGAGAAATCTTTTACTTATATACAAAATAGACAGCTCATAATTGACATTATTAGCTCCCACTAAGTTCCCCTCCAACATAATCCTGTAATAACTGTAATCCTGCAGTGTGTTGCATCACACCGCCGCCATCTTTGTATACCTGAGTGTCCAAAGATGGCATCCACATGAGTAAGTGCACGTGTGTGTATGTTTATATATGTGTATGTGTGTGTCCCCACCGCATTACATGATGCGCTGTGTGTGTATGTGTATACGTGTGTATTTGTGTGTGTATATGTGCGTGTGTGTATATATACATATGTGTGCATATATAGACCCGCTGCATCACTTCACCCATTGCGTGTGTGTATAAGTGTGTATATATGTGTGTACATACATAGGCACTCATAGGAAGTGAGTCATAAAGTGATCCCTGTCGCACAGCTTTAGAAAACACTATTACTGTTTGACAGTGCAATCTAAGGAGTTGATGGTGGCAGGTGCTTCACTGATCTCTTGGGTGCTGCTATATATGAAGGATGAGGGAGTAGGTGAGGCCCAGTTGAGGGTGATATATGTGAAGATTCAGGATGTGGTCTTGTCCCTGCGGGCTGGGGTGATACATGTGAAGGATGAGGGGGCAGGCTGAGGCAATATGTAATGGTGACCGATATTTGCTGACTTAAACTGATGGAAGGGGTAGGTTACAAAAATTGGCACATAAGGGGTTCAATTGCATAAATCCCCTCTGCTGTATAGTATTGTTGAATTTACAATAGATATCACTCATGTAATGTAAGAAGTGAATGAAATTTTGGGCATTGTACTATCCCTATACTTCTCTGCCATATCAGGGCATCATGAATTGCGGTATGTGTTACAGGGGCCTGATGAGACACTTACGCTCGGGCCTCACAACAACATGGAGCCAGCCCGGATTAAAGACTTATTCATTGTACATTACTTCACTTTTTGTTATATTGCTTAGAGGTATTGTTTCATTTGATATTACAGTATATCTGAATGAATTGCTGTAATAGATCGTCATCTTTTTAGAATTCAGTGTAAGTCCTTCCCGGTATTTATATTTTCCTCGGTTGCTCACCATTGTTTCACAATAACATCTGTAAATGTTACAGACCTGACTATGCCTTTCAAGATTACATCTGAGGAAAGAAGCAATTTCTCTTGACTTTGACATTCTGTGCATTCATGATAAAAACTTCAACAGATAGAAGAGATCCTCTTATTTGTACTCACAAATGCTCATGTTATTGGATGATTTTACAGACTCCAAACATAATACAGCCTGTGATACAGTCAAAGATATAGCTCTTTGTTTAAGCTCAAAGTAAGATGCTTTGTGTCATCTTAAAAAGTGAGTTTGTAATGTAATAGACAATTAGTAAAACCTAAAGAATACAAAAAAATAAAAAAATAAAAACAAAAAAACCTCTAATTTTACGTTAACCCTTCAATTGCTATAATCATTATCTCTCTTTGGACAAATGCAAGTTAATTTACAACATTCCCTCGCTCATTGCCTCTATGGGACATTTTTCTCCATGGCTGCATAGTTTTTTTATGGAGAAAAAGCTCAGAAAACAGAAATAAGTACAGCAAAGCAAATTACATTAAACTGTCACTAAATCAGCTCACCTAATACCGTATCTTCATAAAATCATTTGTCTGGTTCCTGTAGCAACAGCTAGAAAAATTGTGAATTCAACACATTCAATAATTCCTGGTACAAGATGATTAAAGGCTATGGACACCTCACAGGATTCATGTGGATTTTTTTTAAAGTCTGTACCAAAGGAGACACAAAGGTCTGCATAGGAACTGTATATTTAACCCCTTCACGACCCATGACGTTGTATAACGTTATGGGCCGTGTCCCGGTGTTTGATGTGAGCTTCGGCGCGGACACCCGACATCCCAGCTGATCTAATCAGCTGAGATGTCGGGTTAACAGCACCGATTAGATCCGGGATCCGATCGGTGCTGTTAACCCCCACGCTTTCCCCCACCTGCACCGGAGATCCCATGATAATATTGCGGGATCTTTGGCACTCAAGTGACTGCCCCGGGTCCTGGCTTGACTAGCTGTCATGGAGCTGGCTGTCCTGTCCTCGCTGCAGCTCATCGGTATCTGTCAGAAGCAATCGGATGCTGCAGCCCTGTGTCTCTCTAAGGGGCAGTGTAAAAATAAGAATTATAAATAAATAAAGTTTTTTTTAAACATGTAAAAAAAAAAAAAATCATAAAAGTTCAAATCACCCCCCCTTTCCCCCATTCACAAAAAAAGTATTACAAAAAATACACATTTGGTATCCCCGCGTTCATAATTGCTCGATCTATCAAGGTATAAAATCAATTAATGAGAGCTGTGAACTGCGCAATGGAAAAAAGGTCCAAATACCAAAATTACGTTTTTTTTTGGTCGCTGAAACATAGCTATAACATTATGGTAAAATAAATTATTGCATATGAAAGTACAACTCGTCCCGCAAAAAAGAAGCTGTCATATGTCTGTATTGACGGAAAAATAAAAAAGTTATGGCTCTTGGAAGCAGGGGAGCAAAAAACAAAAATGAAAAATGAAAAATTCCAGGGTCATGAAGGGGATAAAGGGTATTTTGTATCAAGACTATTTGCAAAGCTTTTTTATTTTAGATACTGGGACAATTAATTCAACTCAACTTGACTCAACTTTTTAATATGGACAGGTGAAACAATGTAAAGCTGATATAAATGTAACATTGTAGTAAATGAAACCCCTATACAGCCACAAACCACATATAGCATAAGCAATACTATTAGGGTACTACCAATATTATTATTATTATTATTATTATTATTATTATTATTAATAACAATTATAATGTTTCTTTGGTAACATTTATGCTTTAGAACTTTAGAACCAGAACATATGAAATACATTTTCTCTTGTTTCTTCTTAGGGTAAATAATCTGAATTTGAATAACTAGCAGAACATAGTTTTGATTGCCTCCTTTGGGCCCTACTACATCTTCCAAGTCCTTTAGGGCCAAGAAGTTCAATTAGAGCTTGCCTTTACTATACTTTTATAGTAGACTAATCCTACATCCGCTCTTCTAGTAGCATTTCTAATTCACAATAAATGTATGATGCCATTTGAAGCCTGGAGCGCAGTGGTATGGTGTTATAAGGCTTTTTAGTATTCCATATTCTGCCTTTGTATTTATGAAATTATTCCTTCTCTGAAATTATTGTGAAATATTCAGGTTTCTCAGCTGACAAAATCTATTATCTTTTTTTCTCAAGTTCATTTTTTATGATACTATTAAGATTTTACGTTCAAGTTGGAACAATACCAGATATATAACCAGTATACGGCATCTGGGTTGTTCTGATGAATCTCTGAAGTAAAGTAACAACATATGGAACAGCTTAATTTGAAAACCACCTCCTGTTTTTCTTTCACACTCATGCAGAGTGTAAGAGGTAATGAACTCATTGGTGAATACCTGCAATGAAATATTTGCAAGTTCCATAATTAGATATAATAATGATGTTAATTTGAAACCTTAAGGAGAAAAAGAGAATGTGACAAATCTAGGGCAATGCCACCTAGAAGAAAACACATACATTTTCACTCATCTTCCTAATTTCCTGTGTGAACTATCATTTTAGATGCTAACATTAAAGTAGAATGCAGAGCAAAATAATCCCAAGACAGAGCTGGAATCACTAATCGGAGACCTGCATTGTCTTTACCAGAAATTGATGCCAGATACAAAAGTCTCTGTTTCTTTGTTCTCTAGATAGTCAAGTGTCCCAAAGACCCCATGCAACCATAATGTTATAGCAAATCCTAGTGGTATATTATAACATGATCATTGATACCACTACCCAATATTTCATAGTAACAAATGTCATTGATAAGTCACCTAAACTCCAGGACAGCAACTGCATGGAAGTGCCATGTGTTTTTTATATTGCATGCTGTGAGTATTCTCCCTGTAACCTTCTGAAAATTGTCTAAAATTTCAATTGAATCACTGAGTTCATAATGAAACTGTTAACAGGTACGAGGATGCAACAGTCCAGACAATAGGGTAACAGTAATAGTTGAACAAACCACAGTGTATTCACTTGACACTAACAAAGAAAAGATGTCTTCGATGCAGGGTCAAGAAATTGTGAAATTAATGACAAAGAAACAGATCTATAGCAAGTAAAATATAGCAATTCTGATGAATAGGATAACAATACAATGCTATTTAATCATACAGTAACGGCAACCATTGCTATTGCTTTAGTTTTAACACCCCACACCAGGATATGTCAGTGTCGCTACTGTACTGATCACTCTTGTCACTATTTAGGCTACACAAAATGTCACACAGGCCACAATTGGGTTAACAATACATCCTGCCAGGGCACAAGTCTCAATTGCTGAGATGCTCTGTACTTTCAGCATGCTGACTGCCTTTGCTCTTTGAAGTACGATTTCAGTCCCTGATTGGTATCGTATGTTCATAAAGGAAGCAAGGACTCACACAGATGGTCCTCTGCTTTGGCTTGGTTGTTTCTCCTCCTCTTGACTCTGGCTCTATCAGATCGTATCTTCTCTTGGATTTAGTGTCAGATCTTCTCTGGGGCCTGTTTTTTGGGTCTTCTGGTGGAACTGGTCTCGGGTCTTCTGTGCGGTCTGGTCATAGTTCTTCTCTCAGATCTGGTTTTGTATCTTGTCTCGGATCTTCTCTGGGATCTGGTCTTGGATCTTTTCTGAGATCTGTGGCTGTAAATCCACTCTGCTGCTCACACAACCGTTCTGATTAATGTCTAGGTGCCAACTCCTACCCTTCTTGACCCTTTTGAGCAATCCTTTTATATTTAGTAATTTCTCTATAGCTGTCACCTAACCCAATGTCTCCTCCAATCTCTCCCTCAAGGAAAACATGTGCTACACTCTTAACGTCCAGCATTCTGTGATCTTGGTGGGTACTATAGATAAAAAGTTCTCTTGCTAGTAAAGTTATTAATCATATGATGTTAATACAAAAGTAGCCAAATGCTGAATTTTTGATTTTTCATAGTTGGGAGTGTAAATGTAGAGCTGTAGATGTATTTTAAAAAGATAGGTTGTCAATTTTTAATTCCGAGACTATCTATAGGTTAGTTAATTAATATGAGACTGCGGGGTCCATTACCCAGTATTCTCATTGATCAGTCTCTTGAATGTGAGATATAGCAGAAGTAATCAGCAGTCATTAAGCAATGTTTGGGGATGCTATATTATGCACAACACATGTATTATAATCACAGAATTCACCTGACTGGGGGATGGGGTTGTCAGGTGATGGACCCCACCAGTCTGACATTGATGACATATTGTAGGGAGAGGTCATCAATTATTAAGTCTTGGACAACTCTTTTAAATGTATGAATGAGACAGAGAGAGAAAGAAAGAGACAGTTATAGATTGTTCAATTATTGTATGAAAAATGAAATAATCATAATTAGATTAGCACAAACTGGTCAGAAATTCTATTGATGGATACTAAGTATAGTCTTGGCACAGTGTAAAAGCTGCATCCATTTACCAGATTTAATTATTGACTGCTCTGGATGTGTGAAAGTAAATCTCCTCCATAACAGAAATGACCCCTAAGTCACCTAATTATATATCTTTTGGGTCTCTAATGCTTGACAATTACAGTCATTTTAAAGAATGCTCTAAATAATTCATGTGTGTTGCACACAGTATATGATCAAAAACAGGAAAGAGATATTATCCTAAAGCTGGTAAATATAGCTTATTTGCATTACTTTAAGTTGAAATAATGTAGAAGTCAAAACAGAAAGAACTCCTATTATTAATATTGCAGAACACGTTTAGATCTAAAGGAATGAGCTACTGAACAAATGATATTCCACTGTACAATTAATAAGAACAAAGCACCTCAATATTCCTCTTGTTCCCAGTTTACAATCCTGATTGGCAAATTGGGCTCTTTTGCAAGTCACGGATTGCCTCTTGAGCTTTTGTCTGTTGTTCTGTATATTTTACTTTCTGACAGCTCCTAGTGCAAGATTAAAACACCTTAGGTGCTGTATACCAATATGTGCTATTGAGAGCTTGCAAGAGCTCAGTAAAAAGTTAATATGAAATGGAAAAGTTAAAACCTTGGGATGGAGAATGAAATATTCATGAACATGTACCTTGATCATACAAAACTAGATTTCCTTTGTTACAGTTAACCAACATTCAAAAATAGAGATATAACAAAACTTACTGCTTGTCACTGGCATATATGTAGAAATAGTTAGCAGTAGAGTAACAGTAGATACATTTGCAATGTTTTTGGATAAAAGGAATATGGTAAATTGATAGGAAATAATAATGTTAACAGGGCCACATTTGCCACTAGGCATCGGATGTGTGGTGCCTAGGGCAGCGGGTTTCAGGGGGCAGCACCAGAATCAGGATTTAAGATGTGAATACAAATGAAGCTCTGAACACTCTAGCACTTCCGGGGTCAGCGGAGCTCCAATCAGCTCCCTGCTCGGACATGAGGTAATGGTAACTTGATGAGGGGGAGAATGTATAATGAGAGGGGTTAGCAGCATGGAGAAAGGGGGGAAGTTTAAAAATGAGGTGTGGTGCACAGCATGTAGAATGAGGAGGAGAAGAATGGAAAAGGAGGGGGTGCGCAGCATGGAGAATGGGGGAGGGAATGGAAAAATAAGAGTGGTGGGAAGCATGGAGAATAGGGGGAGAATGAAACATAAGGGGGGTACATAGCATGGAAAAAGAAGGGAGGAAGAGACTGAAAAATTAGAGAGTGTGTTCAGTATGGAGAATGGGATAAGTGGGAGAATGAAGATGAGGGTGTGTGCATCATGGAGAATTGAGGGGGCTGCACAGAATGGAAAATGAGGAGGTGCACAAAATGGAGAATGTGGGGTTTTCGCAGAATGGAAAATGAGGTGGGTTCATAGTATGGAAAATGAGAGAGGTGTACTGTATGGAAAATGAGGGGCGTGTGCAGAATGAAAAATGAGGGGGGGGTGCACTATTGGAGAATAAGGAGGGTGTGCAGAATGGAAAATGAAAGGGGCGCACAGAATGGAGAATGGGGGTGTACATTATGGAAAATTAGGGTGCGCATAGTATGGAGATTAGGGGGTGCACAGTGTGGAAAATGGAGTGTACAGTATGGAAAATGAGAAGGGGTAACATTATGGAAAATGGAGGGCTTGTTATGGAGAATGTGGAAGCCTGGGGGGCATGGCATGGAGAATAAGGTGGCCTGGGAGGCACAGTATGGAGGATGGGGTAGCCAGGGAGGCATAGTATGGAGAATGGGGTAGTCTGGGGTTGCACCGTATGGAGAATGGGGTAACCTGGGGGACCACAGTATGGAGAGGGAAGCATGGAAGGGGAATAATATGGAGAAGGGGAGCAAGGGAGGGGCTTGGTATGGGCAGGGGTGCATGGGAGGGGTATGATATGTAGCAGGGGAGCATGGGAGGGGAATGGTATTGAGCAGTGAAGCATGGAAGGGGGACAATATGTAGCAGGGGCATGGGAGCGGCACGGTATGTAGAATGGGAGAGGCACAGTATGGAGCAAGGTAGCACGGGAGGGGCACGGTATGGAGAAGTTGAGCATGGGAGGGGCATTTAATGATCAGGAGAGCATGGGAGGGGCACAGTATGAAAGGGACATGGTATGGGAGCAGTATGGGACAGGGCAGCATGAATGGAGCAGAGAAGCATGGAAGGGGCAGAATATGAAGTAGGGATGCATGGGAGGGCCAAGATATTAGGCTGAGTAGCTTGGGAGGGGCATTGTATGAAGCAGCATAGCATGGGAGCAGCATGGTATGGAGCAGGAAAGCATGGGAGGGGCACTGTATGGAGAAGGTGTGGCATTAGGGGCTCAAAATGGAGAAGGAGTAGCATAGCAGAGGCATGGTATGGAGAAGTAATAGCATGGGAGGGTCACGGTATGGAGCTGTTATCATGGAATGAGCATGGTATGGAGCAGAATAGCATAGGAGGGGCAAGCTTTGGAGCAGGAGTAGCATAAGAAGGGTACGGTATGGAGCAAGGGAGCATAAGAGGGGAATTTTATGGAGCAGGGCAGCATGGGAGAGGCACAGAATGGAGCCGTGTAGCATGGGAGGGGCACAGTATGGAAAAGGGGCAAAATAGGAGCCGCAGTATGGAGTAGAGTATAATCAGGGAGAATGGAATTTAGCTGGGTAGCATGGGAAGGGCACTGTATGGCACAGGGTAGTATGGAAGAGGCGTTGTATGGAGAAGGGTTGGCATAGGAGGGGCACATTATTGAGCAGGAAAGCATGGGAAGGGCACAGTGTGTCAGATCCAGGGCCAGACAAAGAAGGGTCTGAGCATAATGTAGACCTAATTACCAAACTTTAACCCCTGTTGGTGGATAAAATGAGGCTTATGATGATGACACTCAGATACCTGAGGTGGACGCCTACATAACTCAGGGCAGAAAGAGGTTTGCTCTGAGGATGAGGTGTGTGACAACCTAGCCTAGCCCTTTTTCAAGATCGCGAAGGATGACCCAACTCATGTTATCTGCAAAATATGTAAGCAAAATCTGAGTAGAGGCAAGAAAATCAATAATTTCACTACTTAATGCATGAACCATCACATGGGCATGCAGTATAAGTTACAGTGGGAAGCTCACTGTGCTTAAATTGCGACTTAGTGGGCCTGGCCAAACATCAAGGGCATTTGTGATTTCTTCATCCTCCGTGACCGTGGCGAATGTTGTCACACAGAGCTTCGGCTGCACAATGTCCACCTCTTTACCCACAACAATCAGTGTGATTGTCAGGCCATCAACCGTTTTGTAAGTGAATACCCATACTGGTGTTGAGCACTGTCAGGCATTGTGAGCACCATCTCTTAATGAAGGCAGCATAACCACTCTGCCTGCACCTCCCTCAGAGCACAGCAGTTTGTGTGGTGCATCCTACTCCACCCTGTCTCAGCACAGCAGCCAGCCCTCGGTCAGGCAGATTTGGTCAAGTAAAGACCATTGACTCCTACCCATGCCAAAACTAAGAGATTCAATTATACCATCTCCTAGCTGTTGGCCACAGAAGTGCTGCCTTTCCGCCTGGTAGATACAGGCGGAAAGGTGGTTCCCACTTCCCACTAAACATCGGGTTACCATGGAGCAGCATTCACAGGCAGCCCCCCACATTAATGGTGTGCATTGCTGCAGGCTGGGCTCTGCAGTAACTGGATCCTTTTAAAGTGGGGCACCTGGTAAGTGTGGCCCTAGCCTAGACCAGCACTGCAGGTTCTCTTCCTGGGGAGCAATTTCATATTAAGTTTGGATTACACCATTTACCAGTAATTTTGTATAGTAATCCCCTTAGTAGTGAACCTCTTTACTAACTTAATATATTGTGTTGTGGATGGTTCTGCCCAGTTTTCATTATCTTCCTATTTGGGACTATTTTATTAGCCCCCTCTGAGTATTCTCTCAAAGGATATGTATTTATTCACGATCATGTTTTCTTGTATGCATTTTTCTAAATAAAGTTTGTTATTTTTTAAAGATTTTTTGGGACGGTTTCTTGTGATGGAGCATAATTTTCCGCAGTCACTTCTTTTTGGATTTCTGATTCTCTGTTCCATCTCCCATGTACTCTGTTGGGGATCTTAATGTAGGTTTGGTAATGTTTCTGTGATGATCCCTGGATTGTAAGCGTAGAACTGCAATGCGCACTATGTCAGCTTCTTTTGATACTGATGCATGCATGTGTCCCTTTCCATGGCGGGAAGCATTTGGACAAATTTACTTTTGTACCGGTGATCTAACAGTGTGGAAATCCAGTAGTCACTTCGAATCCTAACAATCTGCGGATCACTTTGCAGGTAGTGCAGCAAGAAGGCACTCATGTGTCCTGCGCATCATGGGGCCCAAGACCTTGTTGGGTTGGTGGCAGGGTATTATTCCCGCTTGCCTCTTCTCCCAATCACTCCAACCTCGCACAGCAGAAATGTGACCTAAATCTCCCTCATCTGCTTGAGTCTTCCATCAACACTGCTTCTTCATCCTCCATTTCTTCCTCACCTCCTGCACCTACATCAACTGTTTGGCTGATACTATGCACCCTCGTTGTTCCCTCTCCCCCACCCTCCCATGGAACCCGCCTGTGTGCTGACGACAGTCTGATCCTTTCAGATCTTGTTATCCTTTGTGCATACGCCTCCTCCTCTACTTCTTCCTCTTCCTCTTTGACCACCACCTCACTCCACATGCTGGTTATAGTGTGCTCCAGCATGTACATGACTGGCATAGTTATGCTGATAACAACATTGTCAGCGCGAAACATCTTAGTGATCATTTCAAAACTGTGCATGAGAGTGCAAGGGTCCTTGATCTGTGATCACTCCAGCAGAGTGATTTGCCCCACCTCAGGATTGGATTGTCCTAGGTTATATGTAATCACATAGTGCACCAGGGTTCCTAGCTGTTGTCACATTCACTGCAACATGTGCAGAGTGGAATTCCATCATGCTGCAGTTCGTATATCAAGCGGTTAACTAGCATGCCAAAAGTCTTATGTAGCGATGCAAGTCATTGGGCCGTAGGGTGAGAATGGCGGAAGTGAGCACGTAGATACCATGCCCTCTGCAGCAGCACATATAGGCCAGAATAGTGGCCTAGAAATTGCTGGACGACCAGGTTCAGGATGCTAGCCAAGCAAGGCACGTGTGTCACTTTGCCCCAACGTAGGGCCGCACCCAGGTTAGCAGCATTGTCAAACATGGCCTTCCCTGGCTGTAGGTTCAGTAGAGACAGCCATTGATAAAACTCAGTCTCCAAAGCTGACCACAACTCCTCAGCTGTGTGACTCACATTTCCCAGGCATTTTAATGTTAACACAGACCGTTGGCGTTGAACCCTGGCAGCATAGTAAGGAGGTGTGCTAGATTCCTTCTGCACAGATAGAATATGTGTCACATTACCAGAGAGGTTTTGGGTGCAGGTAAAGACTTAAAAGAGGTTTAGGAGGCAGAAGCAGTGGAGGAAGTGACACATACAGAGGTTTTATTCACAGACCGTTGAGATGGCAAGACTTGTACAGACCTTCTCCTGCAGTTACCAGAGTCACCCAGTGCCCAGTGAGTGACATGTAATGCTCATAGCCATGCTTACATGTCCAGGTGTCTGCGGTGAAATGCACCCTGTTACACAGAGTTTCTCAAGAAAGCAGTGATGTTGTCTGCGGTACAGTTTTCTTTGAGAAGTAGTGGCGACTGGGCATCTCGTACTGGGGACTGCGATGGCCATTAGCTTTCAAAAACACTCTGTATCTACCAGGTGGAAAGGCAGCACTTCTGTGGCCAACAGCTATGAGATGGTAAAATTGAAGCTCTTAGCTTTGGCATAGGTAAGAGGAAATCGGGTTACCATGGGAACCGAGGAGCCAGCGTTAGCTTCACCCAAACAGCACATCGGACAACGGAGTCCAAGTCTACTGGAGGGCACCTGGCCAGTAGAGAATACCAGTTCACCGTGGAGACTTCAGTCTCCCAGGCACCTGCGCAAACCAGGGAGCCAAGCACCGCAGAGAGAGGAATAGCGGTAGTCCATTGAGAGTTTCCCAACAACAGCACAGGTGATCAGAGAGCAGAGGAGGCCAGCCAAGTTTCACAGGGCAGGGGCTTCACACACATGGGGAAAGAGACAAGGAGGCCTTATAACCACTCTCTGTGGAGATCCAGAAGTGCATCCTGAACACCCGGCAGTGCCCTGGACGTTTACCTGCAACTACACCAGTAAAAGGTAAAGGAACAACCAGTGGTGTGTGAGTCAGTTCCTTACCAGCGCCCCTGCCATCCACAGAGACTTTATCCAACAGCTCGGCCAAATCTCCGCTCCATTCCTCATCATCATCACCAAATATCCTAGGGATCCAGCTCCACCTGTGGGGAGCTTCAACACCTAGCTGCTCATCCATCATTCTTGGAGGCCCCACGCAGCACTGGTGCAGTCACCAGATACCACAGGTGGCGTCTCAATAAACGTATAAAGTTTTATTCCCATTCCAACTACCCCTTTTTAGTTGACCACCAGGGCCACGGGTCTGGGCAGGCCATTAGTGACATCCCTATCCGCAGCAGAGGGCCTAGATACCCGAATCCCGATACCCGGGGCTAATCAATTTCTGGCATGTCACGAACAGGATCCCGTACCCGATGCTACCGGGTACTATGTGCTGTGTTTAAGACTGTAATTTTTGACTGTTAAACGGAGCCTCCATTACTGCGCCACAGAGCGGGAAGACAGGTGGCGTAATGTCTTGCAGAGCATGAAAACCAAACCTCGCCCCTTGCAATGCTGAATACTTCCGAAGCGTAGCGGCCTATTCTGGAAATTGCCGAACGCTTAACTCCCTGCCTATGGGGTTCGAAAACTGTTTAACTGTTTACAGACTGGTAGTGATTCACTAGGGGGGCCCCGAAAATGTCCGCCTCATCCAGCGACGACAACAGCATATTTGCTGACCCCGAGAATCACCCCGAAGCGACCTTGGCTGCAACCGGTAGAGCCACCGACCCACTGGGCATCGTAGCCCCGATCATGCCGATCTTGCTATCGTATATGCCGGGTGCTAAGTGGTTACACCAGTATGACGGCCACCCTGATACCTTGTCCACCTTCAAAAGAAAGATCTGCATTGTGTTGGACATGTATGCAATGACCCTTCAGCAGCGCGCAGCTGTTGTATTGGGACAGTTAACCGATGCAGTGGAAAGAGATGCTGAATCCTGGTCCACCACTGAACGGGGATTAGTAACTATAATCTTTGATAATTTAAAAGTTACTTTTGAGGACTGTAATGAGGCTGACATAAGAATGCACTTCTATCATTGTTATCAAAAGCTGGGGGATGATATCCGGACCTACGCCTGGTGCCTGCAGGAGGCGCTGCGAGCTCAGAAGCAAGTCAGCCCTGCTAGTGTCCCTGATGAGAATAAACTATTGACTGAGCAGTTTACCCGGGTCTACTATCACTAAAGGACAACAAACCTTGCGCTGGTGGTCCCTAAGCCACCCGGACGCTGATTTCAATACTTTAAAGGACATGGCCATAGAGGGGTTACAGTCAGCGGAGACTCCTGAATAGAGATGAGCGATGTTCGATTCAAATTGTTCACGAATCTCAAATTCGAGCTGTTTTTGGCGGTGTTCCAGTCATTCGCCGAATTAGAACAATTTGCTTGAAATTCGGCAGTTCTAGTATATGTTTGATAACGCTTCGATCCACAAAAGATTAATCTTCCTAACCCTAAACCTAGCCCTAATACTGCAAATGAATGTTAATATCCAGTTTGTGTGTATATTGTGCAGGGGGGCTTTTATCAGAGCTGCAGCAATAAGGTCGAGCTACTTTTGTTTTCTCCTAAAGCATGTACAGTGGGGCGGTTCAGGCTGCTAGCCAATCACAGTGCCTTACTGCAAAGTGCATTTTTTCACACAACTAATGTCATCATTGGCTGTGTCTGTCAAATGTCCTAGCCCTATAAAACCCGGCTATCTTAAAGATCGCCACCATTTTGCTGATAGCTGCTGCAGATGTTAGACGGCACCCACGGCTGCTGCTGTGTACGACCGCTAAACAGTGCAAACTAAATTGTGTTCTCTCAGTCAGCTAGTGAGCGAATACAAAGTTAGATAGATAGGTTTAGGGAGTAGGGACAAGTAATATCAGCCCTTTTTAGGGCTGCTCCATAGGAGTAGCGATTAGGGATAGGGACTAGGGACTAGTAGTCTATCAGCCCATTTCAGGGCTACTTCATAGAAGCAGGGTCTAGTTTTAATTGCAGCCCTTATCAGGGCTAGGTTACAGCAGTCTATTAGTTTTTGCCGGGCAGGTGTGTGTCAGGTGTGTGCCAGTGCTGTGCAAGTCTTTCTCACAGCATCTGGCCACAGTAATATAGCTCTTTGAATCCATTAGGGCAGGTAGTGTAGCACTGCTGTGAAGAAAGCTACACCACCTGTCTTAATTAGGCATTTTTTTTGCTGCAGCTAGTCCAGGCACTTTGTTCGGGCTAGCAGCAGACTAGCAGTGTCCCACAGTGGTGTAGCCCACTTGTGAGAGAAGCTACACCTCCAGTGTAGTTGATTCTACTCATTTTTTCTGCAACAAGCACACCTGTCAGTTTTTGCTTAAAAGCAGTGTTCACTAAACCTTCACTGTAGGCTACGTTTAATACAACTAAATACACCTTGAGTGTAGTTCATTCTACTACTTTTATAAGGCAACAAGCTAACCTGTCAGTTTTTGCTTAACCTCTTTACGACCAATGACGAGTATACTCGTCATGAAAAGATGTCAGTTCCCGCATCATGACGAGTATACTCGTCATGGCTTTGAACTGTCACTGCTCCTAAACGAACAGTGACAGCTCAAATCTAAAAGCTGTCAGTGACAGCCAAGGGTTAGGGGCAGAGGTGTGGGCACCCCTGTTAACCCCTTCACCCCCCTCCCCCACCGCAATCACTCTTATCTGCGGGCGGGTTGCACCGCAGCCGCCGGCCATGAGCTGATGCTCCAGCTCCCCCTGTGTCCTGTCCCAGCCCCCTGTGTCCAGCTCCCCCTGTGTCCTGTAGCCCCCCCCCGTGTCCTGAGCCCCCTGTGTCCTGTCCCCGTCCCCTGTGCAGCCCCTCCTGTGTCCTGTCCCCGTCCCCTGTGCAGCCCCTCCTGTGTGCGGTCCCCGTCCCCTGTGCAGCCCCTCCTGTGTGCGGTCCCCGCCCCCTGTGTCCAGCTCCCCGTGTCCTGTAGCCCCCCCTCGTGCCCTGAGCCCCCTGTGTCCTGTCCCCTGTGCAGCCCCCCTGTCTCCCGTCCATCCCCGCCCTCCACCCTGCATTGTTTGGCTGCCGGCGGGCTTGTGCGCCCGCCGACGAAGCTGCAGGGCCCCCTCCTCCTCCTCCTCCTCCCTGCTGGTCCCGGTCCCCAGCCCCCGGTCCCCGGTCCCCAGCCCCCAGCCCCACTCACCTATCCCGGCGGGCTGCACGCTCGGTGCACCCGCCCGCACCGTCGGGCCTCCTCTGCAGTGTGGCTCCTCCTCTTCTCAGGGGCTCCTCCTCCTCATCGCTGGGTAAGTATGAATGAATGAAAGAATGAATGAAAGAATGAATGAAAGAATGAATGAATGGATGGATGGATGGATGGGTGGATGGATGGGTGGATGGATGGATGGATGGATGGATGGGTGGGTGGATGGATGGATGGGTGGATGGATGGATGTGTGCGTGCGTGGATGTGCTTGTGTGGATGTGTGTGCATGGTTGTGTGCATGCGTGGATGTCAGCACGTGGATGTGCGTACGTGGATGTGCGTACGTGGATGTGCGTACGTGGATATGCATGTGTGGATGTGTGTGCGTGGTTGTGTGCATGCGTGGGTGTGCGTACGTGGATGTGCGTACGTGGATGTGCGTACGTGGATGTGCGTACGTGGATGTGCGTGCGTGGATGTGCGTACGTGGATGTGCGTGTGTGAATGTGCGTGCGTGGAAGTGTGCGTACGTGGATGTGGATGTACGTGGATGTGTGTGTGGATGTACGTGGATGTCAGCATGCGTGCGTGGATGTGTGCATGCGTGGATGTGCGTGCGTGGTTGTGTGCATGCGTGGATGTGCATACGTGGATGTGCGTGCGTGGATGATGGGTGCATAGGTGGATGGATGGGTGCAACAAGGGATCAAGTGTCCTCTTGTTATAGTCTCTGGGATCATAGTCATGGTGCACTGTATAACTGATCATTGTCATACAGTGCACCATAACTCTGACCCCTGAGACTGTAGGAAGAGGACACTTGATCCCTTGCTGCAGTCTCTGGATTGAGCAGAGGCGATCGAGCGTCGTGGGACCTTCGTTGTGGACTACGTCGGAGGCAATCGAGCGTCGTGGGACCTTCGTTGTGGACTACGTCGGATCTTCATAATAAAGATGGAGTCCGAATTTTGTTTGTGTTTTTTTTTCAAATAAAAAGATTTTTCTATGTGTGTATTTTCTGACTATTTACCAGAGATTCCTAATGGCGGGTCTAACATTGGCCCTATATTATGAATCTCGGGCTTAGTGCCAGCTGCCAATAAAAAGCTGGCATTAACCCCTTTATTACCCAGTTCGCCACCGGCACCAGGGCAACTGGAAGAGCATGGGTACAGCGCCAGAAAATGGCGCTTCAATGAATGCGCCATTTTCTGGAGCGGCTGCGGGCTGCAATTCGCAGCATGGGGGGCCCAGAACGCTTGGGCCTTTCCATGCTGAGGATTCCAGCCCCCAGCTGCCTAGTTGTACCTGGCTGGGCCAAAAATATGGCGGAGCCCTACGTCATTTTTTTTTCTAGAATTAGTTCTAGAAATGAAAAAAAATGGGCTTCACTGTATTTTTGGTTGCAGCCAGGTACAACGAGGCAGCTGGGGGTTGCTGGCAGTCTGTAGCTGCCAAGTTGTACCTGGCTGGACCAAAAATATGGCGGAGCCCTACGTCATTTTTTTTTCTAGAATTAGTTCTAGAAATAAAAAAAAATGGGCTTTGCTGTATTTTTGGTTGCAGCCAGGTACAACGAGGCAGCTGGGGGTTGCTGGCAGTCTGTAGCTGCCAAGTTGTACCTGGCTGGACCAAAAATATGGCGGAGCCCTACGTCATTTTTTTTTCTAGAATTAGTTCTAGAAATAAAAAAAAATGGGCTTCGCTGTATTTTTGGTTGCAGCCAGGTACAGCGAGGCAGCTGGGGGTTGCTGGCAGTCTGTAGCTGCCAAGTTGTACCTGGCTGGACCAAAAATATGGCGGAGCCCTACGTCATTTTTTTTTCTAGAATTAGTTCTAGAAATAAAATAAAGCCTTCGCTGTATTTGTAGCCAGCCATGTACAACTTGGTAGCTGGCTGACTGGAATCCTCAGCGTGGAGAGACTCAAATGTTGTGGGTCCCCCACGCTGCAAATTTCAACCCACAGCCACCCAAGAAAATAGCGCATTCATTAGAGGCGGCATTTTCTGGTGCTGTACCCCAACTCTACCAGTTGCCCTTGTGCTGGTGGCACACGGGTTCTCCATATGCGACATAGTGTCCGCTAACAATTTCAATAGAAAATTAGCTCCAATTGTTAGCGGAAACCATGTCGGGTATGGAGAGCCCCTCCCTGTGTGCCTGAACATTGGAGCTCCCCCACAAGTGACCCCATTTTGGAAACTAGACCCCCGAAGGAACGTATCTAGATGCATAGTGAGTACTTTGAACTCCCAGATGCTTCACAAATTCATCCATAAAAATGAAAAAGCACGTTTTTTTCCACAAAAAGTTTCTTTTTTCATTTTTACGGATCAATTTGTGAAGCACCTGGGGGTTCAAAGTGCTCACTATGCATCTAGATACGTTCCTTGGGTGGTCTAGTTTCCAAAATGGGGTCACTTGTGGGGGAGCTCCAATGTTTAGGCACATAGGGGCTCTTCATATCCTACAAGGTGTCCGCTAACAATTCCAATTGTTAGCGGACACCATGTCGCGTATGGAGAGCCCCTGTGTGTCTCCACATTGGAGCTCCCCCACAAGTGACCCCATTTTGGAAACTAGACCCCCAAAGGATTATATCTAGATGCATAGTGAGCACTTTGAACCCCCAGATGCTTCACAAATTGATCCGTAATAATGAAAAAAGAAATTATTTGTGGGAAAAAAGTGCTTTTTCATTTTTACGGATGAATTTCTGAAGCACCTGGGGTTCAAAGTGCTCACTATGCATCTAGATACGTTCCTTTGGGGGTCTAGTTTCCAAAATGGGGTCACTTGTGGGGGAGCTCCAATGTTTAGGCACATAGGGGCTCTTCATATCCTACAAGGTGTCCGCTAACAATTCCAATTGTTAGCGGACACCATGTCGCGTATGGAGAGCCCCTGTGTGTCTCCACATTGGAGCTCCCCCACAAGTGACCCCATTTTGGAAACTAGACCCCCAAAGGATTATATCTAGATGCATAGTGAGCACTTTGAACCCCCAGATGCTTCACAAATTGATCCGTAATAATGAAAAAAGAAATTATTTGTGGGAAAAAAAGTGCTTTTTCATTTTTACGGATGAATTTCTGAAGCACCTGGGGGTTCAAAGTGCTCACTATGCATCTAGATACGTTCCTTTGGGGGTCTAGTTTCCAAAATGGGGTCACTTGTGGGGGAGCTCCAATGTTTAGGCACATAGGGGCTCTTCATATCCTACAAGGTGTCCGCTAACAATTCCAATTGTTAGCGGACACCATGTCGCGTATGGAGAGCCCCTGTGTGTCTCCACATTGGAGCTCCCCCACAAGTGACCCCATTTTGGAAACTAGACCCCCAAAGGATTATATCTAGATGCATAGTGAGCACTTTGAACCCCCAGATGCTTCACAAATTGATCCGTAATAATGAAAAAAGAAATTATTTGTGGAAAAAAAGTGCTTTTTCATTTTTACGGATGAATTTCTGAAGCACCTGGGGGTTCAAAGTGCTCACTATGCATCTAGATACATTCCTTTGGGGGTCTAGTTTCCAAAATGGGGTCACTTGTGGGAGAGCTCCAATGTGGAGACACATGGGGACCCTCCAAACGCGACATGGTGTCCGCTAACAAATTGAGCTCATTTTCCATTCAAATTGTTAGCGGACACCATGTCGCGTTTGGAGGGTCCCCGTGTGTCTCCACAAATTGGAGCTCCCCCACAAGTGACCCCATTTTGGAAACTAGACCCCCTAAGGAACGTATCTAGATGCATAGTGAGCACTTTGAACCCCCATATGCTTCAGAAATTCATCCGTAAAAATGAAAAAGCACTTTTTTTCCCACAAAAAATTTATTTTTTCATTATTATGGATCAATTTGTGAAGCATCTGGGGGTTCAAAGTACTCACTATGCATCTAGATATGTTCCTTTGGGGGTCTAGTTTCCAAAATGGGGTCACTTGTGGGGGAGCTCCAATGCGGAGACACACAGGGGCTCTCCATACGCGACATGGTGTCAGCTAACAATTTGAGCTCATTTTCCATTCAAATTGTTAGCGGACACCATGTCGCGTTTGGAGGGCCCCGGTGTGTCTCCACATTGGAGCTCCCCCACAGGTGACCCCATTTCGGAAACTAGACCCCCTAAGGAACATATCTAGATGCATAGTGAGCACTTTGAACCCCAGATGCTTCACAAATTCATCAATAAAAATGAAAAAGCACTTTTTTTTTCCACACAAATTTTCTTTTTTTTATTTTACAGATCAATTTGTGAAGCACCTGGGGGTAGAAAGTGCTCACTATGCATCTAGATATGTTCCTTTGGGGGTGTAGTTTCCAAAATGGCGTCACTGGTGGGGGAGCTCCAATGTGGAGACACACGGGGACCCTCCAAACGCGACATGGTGTCCGCTAACAATTTGAATGGAAAATGAGCTCAAATTGTTAGCGGACACCATGTCGCGTTTGGAGGGTCCCTGTGTGTCTCCACATTGGAGCTCCCCCACAAGTGACCCTATTTTGGAAACTAGACCCCCAAAGGAACATATCTAGGTACATAGTGAGCACTTTGAACCCCCAGATGCTTCACAAATTGATCCGTAATAATGAAAAAATAATTTTTTAGTGGAAAAAAAAGTGCTTTTTCATTTTTACGGATGAATTTCTGAAGCATATGGGGGTTCAAAGTGCTCACTATGCATCTAGATACGTTCCTTCGGGGGTCTAGTTTCCAAAATGGGGTCACTTGTGGGGGAGCTCCAATGTGGAGATACACAGGGACCCTCCAAACGCGACATGGTGTCCGCTAACAATTTGAGCTCATTTTCCATTCAAATTGTTAGCGGACACCATGTCGCGTATGGAGGGTCCCTGTGTGTCTCCACATTGGAGCTCCCCCACAAATGACCCCATTTTGGAAACTAGACCCCCTAAGGAAGGTATCTAGATAAATAGTGAGCACTTTGAACCCCCAGATGCTTCACAAATTCATTCATAAAAAATTAAAAAAACACTTTTTTTTTCACAAAAAAATTATTTTTGCCTACATTTTTTCAGTTTCACATGGGCAAAGGGATAAAATACATCCCAAAATTTGTTGGGCAATTTCTCCTGAGTACACCGATACCTTATATGTGGTCATAAACCACTGTTTGGGCGCACGGCAGGGCTCAGAAGTGAAGGAGCGCCATTTCACTTTTTGAACGGAAAATTGGCTCTAAAATTCAAATTGCGCTCCTTCCCTTCTGAGCCCTGCCGTGCGCCCAAACAGTGGTTTATGACCACATATGAGGCATCGGTGTACTCAGGAGAAATTGCCCAACAAATTTTAGGATGCATTTTATCCTGTTGCCCATGTGAAAATGAAAAAATTGAGGCTAAAAGAACATTTTTGTTACAAAAATTAAAATGTCCATTTTTTCCTTCAACATTATTTTAGTTCCTGTGAAGCACCTGAAGGGTTAATAATCTTCTTCAATATAGTTTTGAGTAGCTTGAGAGGTGCAGTTTTTGGAATGGTGTCACTTTTGGGTGTTTTCTGTCATGTAACACCCCTCAAAGGGACTTCAAATGTGATGTGGTCACTAAAAAATTGGTTTTGTAAATTTTGCTGGAAAAATGAATAATTGCTGATGAACTTTGAACCCTTATAACGTCCTAACAATTTTTTTTTTTTCTTCCAAAATTGTGCTGATGTGAAGTAGACATGTGGGACATGTTATTTATTAACTATTTTGTGGCACATAACTCTCTGGTTTAGCAGAATAAAAATTAAAAATTTGAAAATTGCTAAATTTTCAAAATTTTTGCCAAATTTTTTATTTTTTCACAAATAAACGCAAAAATTATCGACCTAAATTTAATACTAACATGAAGCCCAATATGTCACGAAAAAACAATCTCAGAATCGCTAGGATCCGTTGAAGCGTTCCAGAGATATTACCTCATAAAGGGAGAGTGGTCAGAATTACAAAAAATGGTCTGGTCATTAAGCTGCAAAGTGACTCGGTCCTTAAGGGGTTAAAAGTAGTGTTCACTAAACCTTTTCTGTAGGCAGGGCCGGACTGGGACCAAAAAGCAGCCCTGGAAAACAAGCCCCAGCAGCCCACATACTATATCACCCATCAGCCCCGATCAGTGAAGTTTGCTTTTACGTTGTCGTGGCCTCATCACTTTCTTAGGGCCCTTTCACATCAGCGTTTTTTGAAATTTGCGGCAGATGCGGTGAAAAAAACGCATCTGCCGCAATTGCCGCATAACCGCTGCACTTGCGGCGCGGTTGCGGTAATCCCCATAGAAAGTATAGGGGGACTTGCGGCAGGTGCGGCAAGTGCGGTTTTGCATTGCGGCAGGTGCGGCCGCGGAAAAAAAACGCGGCTGACTGCGTTTTTTTTCGTGACCGCACCTGCCGCAAGTGCAAAACCGCACTTGCCGCACCTGCCGCAAGTCCCCCTATACTTTCTATGGGGATTACCGCAACCGCGCCGCAAGTGCAGCGGTTATGCGGCAATTGCGGCAGATGCGTTTTTTTCACCGCATC
>JARQOC010000004.1:315569688-315662010 GCA_033576535.1 Allobates femoralis
TTTGTCACCAATCTCCGAGTAGAGGCAAAAAACTCAGCCGCTTGAGTACTTCATGTATGAACCGCTACATGGACGTGAAGCACAAGTCGCAGTGGGAAGCTCACTGTGCTACAATGTGCTCTTCCGTGTGCTCTTCATCATCTGTGACTGTGGGAACAGCTGTCACACAGCCTTTAGGACGCAGACATTCCACCTCTTTACCCTCAACACACAGTGTGATTGGCAGGTCGTCAGTTGGTCTTGAAGTGCACAATGCTGCAGGTGTTGAGCTCTCACAGACATCAAGAGCAGCACCTTTGGATGAAGGCATCATTACATCTTCGCCTGCACCTTCCTCACAGACCTGCAGTTTGCCTAGGACTCCCTACTCAACTGCGTCTCAGCACAGCAGCCAGCCCTCCGTCCCTCAGATATGGACAAGTAAAAGACCATTTCCTCCTAGCCATGAGAAGGCTAAGCGCTTGAATTTCACCATCTGCAAGCTGTTGGCTACAGAAATGTTGCCTTTCCGCCTGGTGGACAAAGAGGATTTTAGAGACCTTATGTCCGTCGCAGTGCCCCAGTACCAGATGCCCAGTCGCCACTACTTTTCCAAGAAAGGTGTGCCTGCTCAACAACAGCAGGTCGTAGACAACATCATTGCTTCCTTGAGGAACTCAGGGTGTCACAGGGTGCATTTCACCACAGACACTTGGATCAGTAAGCATGGACAGGGGCGCTACATGTCGCTCACTGGGCACTGGTTAACTATGGTGAGAGGTGGAGTAGGGTCTGCTGTCCAAGTCTTGCCTTCCCCATGACTTGTGCGTCCATCTTCTGTAGGTAGAAGTTTCTCCACTGCTTCTGCCTCCTCAGGCTCGTCTCGGTCCTCCACCTCCGCCCAAAGCCTGTCTGGTAATGCTACCCGCATTGTAACTGCACAGAATGAATCCTGCACACCTCCTTACTATGCTGGCAGCAGGGCTCAACACCATCAGGCAGTCTTTACCCTCAAATGCCTGGGAAACGTAAGTTGCACAGCTGAGGAGTTGTGGTCAGCTCTGGCGACTGAGTTTCAGCAATGGTTGTTTCCACTCAACCTGCATCCAGGGAAGGCCGTGTGTGACAATGCAGCAAACCTCGGTGCGGCCCTTTGCCGGGGCAATATCACACATGTGCCTTGTATGGCTCACGTGTTGAATCTGGTTGTCCAGCAATTTTTGACACACTAACCAGGCCTAGATGGGCTTCTGCAGAGGGCACGGTCGCTGTGTGCTCACTTCCGGTATTCGCTCCAGAAGTCTTTCAGATTGCCCGTTCACCGGCTGAAATGTGATGTGCCGACACAATGGTATTCTACTCTGCACATGTTGCAGAGACTGTGGCAGCACTGCAGAGCCCAGGTGCAATATTTTATGATGTATAGCCTGGGCCAACGAGATCCAGAGGTGGGGCAGATCATGCTGCAGGAGTGGTCTCAGATCAAGGACCTATGCACCCTTCTGCACAGTTTTGAAATGGCAACAAAGATGTTTAGTGATGACGATGCCATTATCAGCATGACTATTCTGGTCATCTACATGCTGGAGCACACTCTAAACAATATTCGGGGTCAGGTGGTCGGACAAGAGGAGGTGGAGGACGTACAGGAGGAGTCCTATGCGGAAGGGATGGCAACATCTCCAAGGTCGGCAGCACCAATACGACAGGCATGGGAAGGTGGTGGTGACGGATTAACGAGGGTGCATGTTAGCAACCAAAGTCTTGAGGAAGGTGCTGGAGCCCAGGAAGAAATGGAGGACGAAGTGGCGATGGGCATGGAAGACTCAGCAGATGAGGGAGACCATGATGACATTTCTGTTCTGAGAGGATGGGGGGAGAGGGCAGAGGAAGCAAGCATGAATCTCACCTCCCCACCACCAACACAACAAGGACTTGGTCCTCCTGGATGCGCAAAATGCACAAGCGCCTTCTTGCTGCACTACCTGCAACATGATCCTCGGATTGTCCAAATTAGAAGCAATGCCGACTACTGGGTTGCCATACTCTTAGATCCCCGATACAAGACCAAATTTGCAGAAATAATTTTTGCCATACAAAGGAATGCACACTTGCAGGAGTATCAGCAGAAGCTGATACATAATCTCAGTTCAGCTTTTCCACAAACCACCAGTGGTACACAGAGTGAATCTCACAGTTCTCACTTGGCAACCGTGGGACTGTCGAGTCATCATCACTCACACTGTACCAGTAACACCGTATCTGGTGGTGGTAACAGCAATTTTGTGCCCTCGTTTCACAAGGCCTCAAGACACGAGGAGTCTGACATATAGTCAATGCCTGGAGCAGATGGTACACGAGTATCTCCAACTTAACATCGATGCCATGACTGGGGAAGTGGAGCCTTGCTCATTTTGGGCTTCCGATCTGGAAAAATGGCTTGAGCTCACCACTCACGCCTTGGAGATCTTGTTGTGCCCTGCAGCCAGCGTTCTCTCGGAACGTGTGTTCAGGGCTGCTGGTGGTGTGCTGACAGAAAAGCGCACGCGTCTGTCCACCCAGAATGTAGACAGACTAACATTTATAAAGATGAACAAGGCATGGATCCGCAAGGACTTTTCCACCCCTGTGTCATCCTGGGGAGAATAAAGCCTTGTGGATTTTTGACTGAAAATCACCATTTTGATTTTGAAACTGTGGGGCAATTGATGCCACAGAAGTAGTGTCTGTGCCCAAATTTTGGGAAAAAAATGGAGACTCTTCTTGTAGTCCCCTAAATGTGACACAATACTCCTCGCCTGCACAAGGCCTTCCAGATGCTGCGTTAAAAACCGCACCAAACACTCCTTGCCTGCACAAGGCCTTCCAGATGCTGCATTAAAAACCGCACAAAATACTCCTCGCCTGTACAAGGCCTTCCAAATACTGCATTAAAAACCACACCAAATACTCCTCACCTGCACAAGGCCTTCCAGATGCTGCGTTAAAAACCACACCAAGGGGCATGGCCTGACCACGGAAGTGTGAGGACGCTTTCTAGAAGAGCTCTGCAGACCCGGGGCCTTAAAACTTAGATTTAACCCACTTCATCCTCCAAAATGTCCAGAATAAAGAAGCAGGACAACACCTCAGGCATTGCACCGCCGAATGAGAAGTAAGGAGAGATGCCGTTATTGCTAAGCTTTTCGGCGCGGCGGGAGGAAAGACCATGTGCTCATCTGTAATGGCGCCGGGTGGTCTCCATGCCCAGAAACAGATGCCGCAGACACCTTCGCCGCTGCAACAGAGGTCCCCACGTAGACAGGACCTTAACAAGCTGGCACCTACCACACTGCGGTCTCCGGTGAAAGGGGCAACACAGCAGAGGGAGCATTCAGCTGAAAGGATACCAGAGGAGACGGGAGGCACTACTGAAGAAGGCGGTGAGTTCCTGGGAGATAATCCTTCTAATGTAACACCCACAATGGCGCCCGATCCAGCACAGTCTTGCAGCCCACACGCTGAGCTGCAGGCAATTAGAGATATGATAGCTTCTCTGCTCTCTAAACAGGACATTGACAATACAGTAGCACGCATGAAGGTCTCACAGGCAAGGGCCCTGAGCACAATTAGGGAAGACATTGAAATTCTCAAATCTAAAACAACAACAGCATCAAAAGTCATGGCATCTATTGAGGACAGAGTTACAGCTCTGGAAAGAGATGTGGCACGCTCCAACTCATATACGGTAGCTCTGATCTTACAGTCTGACGATCGGGAGAATAGAGAGAGGTGAAATCAGGGGTGTAACTACCGGCATAGCAGACGTAGCGGTCGCTTTGGGGTCCGGCGCTTGTGGGGGGCCCGGACCCAGCGCCGCTACGCTGCTATCCGGTCAGCTACGATTACTTATCCCTGCCGGCTGCCCCTGTCGCCGCTCTGCACCACGCTCCGGGTCTTCATGCTTCTTCCTTGTGACCGGCGGGCGCAGGCAATGACGTCATTGCCTGTGCGCCGGAGGAGGAAGCATGAAGACCCGGAGGAGCGCGGTGTCAGAGCGGCGACAGCAACAGCGGCAGCAGCCAGGGATAAGTAAGTATAATGAAGTATTCCTTTACAGGTGTGCAGCAGCAAGGGGGGGGGGGCCCTGTATACCACCACTGGGGCCTGTATATACCACCACTGGGGCCTGTATATACCACCACTGGGGCCTGTGTATACCACTACTGGGGCCTGTATATACCACCACTGGGGCCTGTATATACCACCACTGGGGCCTGTATATACCACCACTGGGGCCTGTGTATATCACCACTGGGGCCTGTATATACCACCACTGGGGCCTGTATATACCACCACTGGGGCCTGTATATACCACCACTGGGGCCTGTGTATACCACCACTGGGGCCTGTATATACCACCACTGGGGCCTGTATATGCCACCACTGGGGCCTGTATATACCACCACTGGGGCCTGTATATACCACCACAGGGGCCTGTGTATACCACCACTGGGGCCTGTATATACCACCACTGGGGCCTGTATATACCACCACTGGGGCCTGTATATAACACTGGGGAGGCTGCTGTAATACTGCTGGGGCCTGTATATACCACTGGGGAGGCTGCTGTATACCACTTGGGCTGCTGTATATACTGCTGGGGCCTGTATATACCACTGGTGAGGCTGCTGTATACTACCACTGGGGAGGCTGCTGTATATACCACTGGGGAGGCTGCTGTATACCACTGGGGCTGCTGTATATACCACTGGGGAGGCTGCTGTATACCACCTGGGCTGCTGTATATACTGCTGGGGCGTGTATATACCACTGGGGAGGCTGCTGTAATACTGCTGGGGCCTGTATATACCACTGGGGAGGCTGCTGTAATACTGCTGGGCCTGTATATACCACTGGGGAGGCTGCTGTAATACTGCTGGGGCCTGTATATACCACTGAGGAGGCTGCTGTATACCACTGGGGCTCCTGTATATACCACTGGGTGGCTGCTGTATACCACTGGGGCTGCTGTATATACCACTGGGGAGGCTGCTGTGTACCACTGGGGCTGCTGTATATACTCCTGGGGCCTGTATATACCACTAGGGAGGCTGCTGTATACTACCACTGGGGAGGCTGCTGTATATACCACTGGGGAGGCTGCTGTATACCACTGGGGCTGCTGTATATACCACTGGGGAGGCTGCTGTATACCACTGGGGCTGCTGTATATACTGCTGGGGCCTGTATATACCACTGGGGAGGCTGCTGTATACTACCACTGTGGAGGCTGCTGTATACTACCACTGGGGAGGCCTGTATACCAATGGGGGGGCCTGTATACCATACTGATGGGGGCTGTATACCTGTGCTGGGGTCCACCCTCGGCTTATACACGAGTCAATAGGTTTTCCCAGGTTTTGGGGGCAAAAGTAGGGGGGTCAGCTTATACACAAGTATATACGGTAAACTGGGTGGCGTCAGACTGTTAACACCGATTCGGTAAGGGGGTGTGTCTTGAAGGGGGCATGTCATTGGGGGCATGTCTTGGAGGGGGCCCCGTTCAAAAGTTTGCTATGGGGCCCTGCCAGTTCTAGTTACGCCCCTGGGTGAAATAATGCACGACTAAAGGGAATCCCAGAATCTGTCACAGCCAATATGCTCCTGGACATGACTTTGGATATTTTTAATATGGTGACACAAAGATCATCAGGATCAACTTATAAAATCGACAGAATACATAGTGTTTCCCGTCCTGGCCCTGTGGATCCTGCAAGTCCTAGATATGTCTTGTGCAAGCTGCATAATTTCAAAGATAAGGACACTATAGTACGAGCAGCCTGGTCCTATGGAGACATCTTATTTGAAGAAGTCATTATATGTCTCTTCCCTGATGTTTCCAGTCGCACCCTGTTCATGCGACGGTAGCTGCGCCCCTTACTCCTGAAGATTAAAGAGCAGGGGCCACATATTGCAGGGGCCACCTCTTCCATCTAATTGTGAGGAAGGGTACTAAGATGTACTATCTATGGCATAAAGATGACCTCGATGGTCTCTTCTCCTTCCTGGACATTCCTCCCTTCTTAGATTTGTTGCCATGGGTCGGCCTCGCAGTTTTCTGGCTGATGACATACGCAGGGGGAAACAACCAGACAGGAACAGCCCCCGTTCGTCCCCATCAGCAGCTACCAGCCCAAGAGGAGGGAAAGGGGGCCTATGCCGACCTTCCGATCTGAAGAGGTTGGGTGTTCACCCTATGTTTTTCTTTGGTCTTGGTAATGACTAGGAGGTCTTGTCTGACAGAGAAGGTGTTTTATGTCAGACGCCCTTTGAGATGCTATCATTTTGTTTGAGTTTTTTCTCAGTTTTGTGGGTTTTTTAAATGCCAAAAGAAAACGTTTATTTTTTTTCTCTTGGAATTGACTAATAGGGGGTGGAGGGATGAGAGTTTTTAAGGGGACTGGAATGGACTCATACTCCTATTAGTATATTTGTATTTGGACAACACGAAATAATATTGATAGTTGTGGGATATTTAGACATTAAACATATTGTTGATATATCCCGGGTTTGTGAGAAGCTGTCACATGGTCAACTACAACTCCTAAGATCCTCTTTCCTTTCTTTTCTTGAGAGGATCTTGACTTCCAGTTTATCCGGTACAGACATAAGAAGTCTATTTCTTATTTCCTAACAGCTACGTTAGGTTTAAATAGAATACTTGTTTTCTTTTTCTAGTTTCTCTCAAACTATTTTTACTTCTCTACCTCTCTACTACTTCGTTATTCCCTTCCCCTCCCCTTACACTTCTTCTTACTTTAGTGTCTCTACCTCAAATAAAGCTATTGGAATGCCACACAACGACTTAACCGTCTTAAAAATAGGCACGCTGAATGTGCAAGGTCTCCATGATGTAGGTAAAAGATCAATACTATTTAATTATCTGAAATCTAACAAGATACATGTGGCCTTTCTTCTGGAAACCAATCTATGCTCCACCAAGCCGTAAAACTTACGAACTACTGGTTTCCCTTGGTGTAACAGTTATTCAACAGATATCCACTCCTGGTACCAGCAACGCAATAGCGAGGACACTACCCTGGGAATTCTTGGACTCCCCCAGTGATGGAGATGGATGGCTTCTCATAGTCAAAGGTACAATTGCCTCTCCGGTGTATACTTATGCCTCGCTCTACCTAACACAGGCCAGATATCCACCCTTTTGAGGTTTTTGGAAAAAGATGACTTCTCTGAGGAAACTCTGATATTAGGGGGAGACTTTAACGTAACTCTGGACCCTGATCTAGACACATCGAGAGGTAGAACTAGTCTATCCAAGATGGCGCAGTGAAGGTTAAGGTGTGCGTTGCATGACCACCAATTACTAGACGCTTGGCGTATACTATACCCTAAATGTAGAGACTACACATTCTATTCCTTGATACACGACACTTACTCTAAGATTGACTATTTTCTTCTGCGACACAGTCACTGACCTGACATATTTAAAGGATGTTGAAATAGAACCCATCTCCTATTCAGATCATGCTTTGGTCTCAATTTCTCTTACGCTTGCTGCCCCAATTCCGAAACAGTGGCAGTGGAAGTTGAATGCCTCTTTACTAGATGATTCAATGGTGCTGACAGATGTAACCAAAATGATTAGGGACTTCTTTGAACTTAACATATCTCATGATATTTCACCAGTGACAACATGGCAAGCCCACAAATGTGTAGTGAGAGGTGCTCTAATACAACACGGTGCCAGAATGAAAATATCAGAGACACAGAGATTCGAGACCTTTTGTTAACATTGAGAGATCCAGAAATACGACATAAAAGACAGGAATCACCCACTTTAAAGAAAGATTTACTTGACGCTGGGGAGGCATTACGGTCTGCCTTGCTTAAAAAAGCAAAGGAAGTGCTTTCTCGATGCCGTCACCACTTCTATGAACACAGGAACAAAGCTGGAAAATCCCTAGCTAAGGCCTCCCACCTACAAAGAGCTGCCACGTGCATTCCGGAAATAACTAATCCTAACAGTTCACAACGCTCGAAATTCCCTCTAGATATAGCAGAAGCTTTTAAAGATTACTACACTGCTTTATATAATTTAGTTGACATGCAATCTGCTACCGCAACAGCTGCTCTTAAGACTCGTATACGGGACTATATCAAATCCTCAGGTCTACTAACACTACCGGACATGGCAATGCAATCCCTAGAATCCCCAATTTCAGACTGGGAAATTGAAGATGCTATATCTTCTTCCAAATCTGGTAAAGCTCCAGGCCCTGACGGATTCACGGTATGCTACTATAAAAAATTACGGGCAACGTTACTCGCCCATCTTAGAACTTTTTTCAATACTATGACAGTTGAAGTACTGCCCCCGAAAGATACATTGCGGGCAACCATTGAGGTAATCCACAAACCTGGGAGGGATCCTTCAGTAAGTTCCAGCTACCGCCCTATATCAGTACTGAAAGGGGATATTAAACTATTTGCTAAAATTATTGCAGGCAGATTCTCCCCATTCATACCTGGAATAGTACACCCGGTCCAGGTGGAGTTCGTGGTGGGGCAGGAGGTGAGGGACAACACCACTAAAGCTATAAATTTAATATACAACGCAAAAATCTCAAATGCTCCGCTAATATTACAATCAACGGAGGCAGAAAAAGTGTTTGATCGTGTTCATTGGTCTTTTATAGAAGAGACTCTGAATCACATTGAGTTAGGAGCAAAGATGCTTGGGTGGGTGTTGTCTCTGTACTCTGTTCCATCGGCGAGGGTCTGCGTGAATTGTGTCTTATCTGAATCCTTTGACATTGCAAATGGTACACGTCAGTGATGTCCTCTGTCTCCGCTAATTTTAATTCTGATATCTCTGGCTTACGAGTAAAATCGAGTGTGCACAAAATTGCTGCATACGCCGATGACCTTTTGTTTTTTGTAACAAATCCTGAAATATCCCTCCCTAACCTGTTGAAAGAACTTGAGATTTATATAATCTCTCTAATTTTATAATGATTAGATCTAAGTCAGAGGCTTTGAATGCTTCTCTCCACACCGGATTGGTTGACAGACTAAATAGAGCATTCACATTCCGCTGGTTGACTAAAGCTATTCGTTATTTGGGGTTACAAATTACGTCAGATTGTCAAGTACGTTCACAATGTTAACGTTTAAAGCTATTTATTTGTATCAACTTGTAATAACAAGAAAAATTAATAAAATTTCTAAAATCAGTGTTATTCTTTCCTCTGCTTGTTGTAGTGGATCAAAGACGACTTTAAGCTTGTATTGTTATTGCTTGAAGACTATCTTCTATAAAATATGGTGCTCATTAGTTCCATTTAATGGTAATAATATTACCGTATGTGCTTTAAAGTAGCAGGACAAATCTTACCTACACAAAGTTATCTAAAGTGCTAGATGTTGAGTTAATCTTCTGGGGTTGGAGTTCTCGCTTTTTGCCACTAGGTGTCGCTCTATTTCTAAAACACAAATGAAGTTGGATTTTGTGAGTTTTGGTTTGTGTATCTAGAACATTCCACCAGGGAGGGAAGGGGGTTACCTTTTAAGTTGTTTGGTGCTAGTTAAAATGTTCCGGATTGGAGTATTCGCTGTTGATAGTGCTCCTTGCCTAATGGCTGTATAGTAAGTGAATATGTAAATCAATAAGTAAAAATCCTAACTCCTAGTACTGTGATTATGCTGCAAATTGAACGCTTATACTACTCACTTGCTTGTAGTGACAATCTCTGGTCTCCTGCTGTTTCCTCCTGGACTCCTGCAGTGTCTGGGCCGCCTGGAATGATTCGCATGTGCCCTAGCCACAGGCACAGCGTCCCTCTTCCGGGTGATAGTATTACTCAGTGTCTGCTCTCCCAGGAGGTGCGTCACAGGCTGGTGCTGTCAGGGGCCTCAGTCGAGGTGGAAGTCAGGTAAGTCACTGGGCGGTGCTGAGCAGTGTCTGATTGTGAGTGGAGTGGGTGGGGTCAATGCGTTTTATAGGCTCTGCCTTCTTCATCAGGATACCGTCCCTCTCTCTAGAGTTTCTTATATACCTGTCTCTCTCCTCTGATTAGTCAGTGCTAGTTGCCAGGACAACGCCATTTGTGTGTACACTGGGAGGCGTCTGTATGCAGTCTCTTTGTTCGTATGTTCTAATGAGCTATGTCAAACCTTTATTGTGCTGCTGCAGCCTGCATTGGTTAACCCCTTATGATCCTGGACAGCATGGGGGTATTATTTGAGTAAGGATTGTGGGCTTTGGGTGGATTTTTTTTATTTTTTATTTATTTATTTTTTTCTTCTTGACGTGGCCTTACAGATACTGAAGTAAAACTCAACAACTACTCATCGTGTGCATGAAGCCTTACAACTACTGTAGTAAAAAACTGATTTTGGAAGGGCATGACATGCCTATATCTGTGTCTCCTCCCCCTTTTACTCATCTATCTCTTTTCTGTTCGCATTTTTATATGTAGTTTTCACTTTTCCATATGTTTGTTGTATCTTCTTTGTAGTTTTTCACCTTTTGGACACTTTAGAAGGTCTTTTCTATGTATTTTCTATGTGTTTGTATGTGATTGTGTTTGGCTGCCATTGTTTTCAATGGTATTCGGCGGTGTTCGACGAACATTCGATGAACAAACGCCCAATTCGGCGAAATGAATCGAATTAGAACACTAGGCTGGTGGCTCATCTGTACTCCTGAAGCTGCCATCCGGCAGTGGTGCAGTGGCAAAGCTCCGGCTACAACAACACCAGTACACATGCCTGCAGCTGAAAGCCGTGTTCAGTCTACTAACTCCAACCGAATTGACTCTTTGTGCTTGGAGGTGCGCCAGCTGGGCAAGAGCCTAGCCACAGTCATGGAAGCCCTACAGCTGCCACCAGGGCCAAAGCCACAGCCTAAACCTCAACCTCTAATCCAGCTTGCTGACATCCCGGAGGACGACCAGTGGATGAGAGGAAGGAAGACCACTTCGCCCAGAGGAAGGACCACCAATCGTTACAGCTCCACAAGAGAACCCATCTGTCATCGCTACAACAAGACTGGCCACATCACACAATACTGTCCTTTAAACGATCAGACCCTGCGGGCTGGGGCCAAATCTCATGAGTAGCTTGACAGGGCCTAGCCGACTGCTATGATACCTACATTGGATAGCGACCATTCTTGTTTATCATACTAGATGGCATCTCCGTCGGCCATCTACGTCACGGTAACAATTCATGTACGGTATTTTTAAAGTGATATTATACTCTTAAGTAAAGAAGGGGGTCCGTCAGAATATTATATAGTCATCATTTAGGGGTTCATCCAGGACTCCACACCTCATACAGGAGTACATTCAAGATTTGCATTCTGACCCAATCGTCCCATTCGTCTCCTTGTACTTCATAAACTGTCCAATGACAGCATTCACATACACACACCTGTCTCGTAAATTTTCAAAGCTGTATGCGCATCTCACAGGTGCACCGATTACCTCTGTCAAATGTCTCAAATGTCTACTTCTGTCTAATATCCCGGATCTAAGGGATCCTCTTAAATCATGCTACACCAGTATCTACTGATACCGGGTATTATATTATGATCATGAGCAAATCTTTCAATATCGTACCACCGTCTGTTTATAAATGATCGGGGGACTAAAGCGTGACAATTTAATGTAATTATGTCCACGCTGCCAATTCTGATCACAGGAATTTCTAGAATAAATGGAAACACTTCAATGAGGTATATGCGTCCCGTCGGTGGTACTTTTATTAGGATCACAGTAGACATGCAAAGGCTGCAAGGCATTGGTACTTCTGTCACACATCTGTTTGTCTATGTCGTGTAGACGCGCACACTCTTTTTGTGCCAACTTTTCGGGCAAAAGAACAGCTGGTATGGGTTCCACACAAGTTAACAGTAGCCTAGACCACTTGTCACCTTAACGCAGGGGTGGGGAACTCCAGTCCTCGAGGGCCGCAAACAGTGCAGGTTTTCAGGATTTCCTTAGTATTGCACAGGTGATAACATAATCACTTGCACTGGTGATGATTCCAATCCCTGTGCAATACTAAGGAAATCGTGAAAACCTGAACTGTTTGCGGCCCTCGAGGACTGGAGTTCCCCACCCCTGCCTTAACGGGACCACCCTCAGTTTTTCCTCAGCAACAAGGCTTGTTTGAATAACTATTAAAGTGTCTCCAAGGAGGTTTTAGCCCTGGCACTGCACACTCTCTCCGGCGCTCTCTACTTGGAGCCAGCAATGCAGTTTTAACCCGAGACACCGTTTTGTTCTCAAGTCTATTGTTTTGTCACAGAGGCCCTGTTGTAGCCCGCACTCACACCAATGGACATGCGTGCCTCCTTGAGAAAGCCGGGGTCGCAACCTGTGACTTCTCTGAGACCTAGGGGAGGTTAGACAGGTATTCTGATAGACAGAAGTTCACTTCAGCACAGTCTGTTCCTTTGTTATCCGTACTCAGTTACTAGAGCCTCACTGATCCCTCTCACCTGTATTGCTGCTCGCAGCGTGAGTGGGTGTTCCTTCAGGCCCTAAAGTATACCTCAGTCCTTGTCGTCAGCCGCGTGAGAACCCCTTCACTCGGTTCTGCCAATGCAGACCACCTAGTGTGCGGGTCTCTTTTCAGGTACAGGAGAACCGCTCAACTGTCCTTATCGCAGAACCAGACAGAACCTTGCTATCCTAATATCACGTGTCAATCTCTTGCAAGCGCACACACAAGCACATACACCTTTTGTGCTCTTTCCTTCAACTCTATCCAGGTCAACCCAACAAACCTAACTTATAAAAGTTTGTTAAGTTAACCTAAACAGAGCAAAAAGATTATAAAAGTTTAACGTCCATTAACACTAAAATGGGCATCACATCACGTCACGCATCAAACCACAAATACCAGGAGTGAGCTTACAGGACTGCAGGTAGCAACACAAAGTAATTACTTTGATTATTTACCGCATCTGGCTCCTCTGTCCCGATCACTCGTGGTTGATGTCGGCTTCTTGTGATGCCCGCATTCTCCACCAATTAATGTCAGGGCAAAATGCCTGATTCATATCTAGTTAATGGACGGAGGAATAACAGACACCAAGTCTTAGATTGCAATATCAAAGTATTCCTAAGGGGAGGTGCCCCAACAGGTTTATTATATAGACAGATGCTAATACATGAGTTAATCAAGCTTCAAAGTCATTGGTTACATTCTCAATTCTTTCACAATGATTGGTTCCCCAACAATATCTGCTTCATGGTGATTGGTTCTTTATCATGTAAACAGTTGGCAGAGTACTTGGGGACTTTCCATGTGTCCCTTAATAACCCTGGGCAGGGTGTGTAGCTCTACCCCCTTATCTGATCTTGCCCAGATGGGGGGCCATGTAGACATGTCAGAGACACGTCTCTACATGTTCTTACTTAAAAACAACTTACGTAAGAGCTCTGGACGCCATCTTAGGAGTCATACATATAATTGTGTATATATGTATATTCTTCAGTAAATCAAACAAATACTTATTAAAGCAATTACTCAGCAATATCAGGTAATTGCCCTGACACCCCCAAGACGACCTATTTCAGACCTAAGACGGTATTTGAAACTTTATGTCAGAGTACAGATGACTGTAGACATGCCATGTCAAGGATTTATGCATTGCTGATTTCTCCACCAGATCTACCGACTCCTCAATTTATGTTGCAATGGGAGGCCGATCTGGGACTGGAGTTATCGCATGACCAAAGCGCAACCATATACACATTAGCACATACTACCTCAATTAGCTCAAGACTGCAGGAAGCTAACTATAAATTATTGACAAGATGGTACAGAGTTCCCTCACAGTTGCACAAAATATTCCCCACTGTAGACTCGAATTCTGGGAGTGAGGAATTCTTGAGCCATTCTGGACAAGAGTAAAGGAGATCATTAGAACTGTTACAGAGTATAGCGGAGAGCTCGGTCCTGGCCTCTTCATGCTCCATAACTGCAGGATTCCTATGCATAGATATAAACATTCGCTGATGAGATACCTGGTTATGGCGGCTAGATCATGTATCCCGATATTATGGAAGAAAGAGACATGCCCTACAATATCCATGTGGATAGAAAAAGTAAGCGACCTCATGTATTTTGAAGATCTGACCTCCTCCATTCATGACACAGATGTGAAATTCAGAAATAAATTGTATAGTTGGATGGTATTTTAACAATCGGACTTATATAAAATTTGTAGGGTTCACTAGATGAGTTGTCACGTAAATAGAGAGACATTTGGCATACTTCTCATGAGACACATACTTATTTTAACACGATTTTAGTTTTTCTTCCTAGGTCCCCCTCTTCCCCACTGTCTTTTCTCTTCTTTCTTTCTCTACACTTTCAACTCTCTTGTTATGAAAGTTAATACGGTTATCCAAGAACACTAATACATACTCTAATGGATACCTGAACTTGCTCGAGTTAAATGAGATAATACATATGGTGCTCTAGAACCGTTCAGGTACGAACGCAAATGCCAAATGCAGAAAATTTATGGAGAATATGTAAGTGGAGAAATGTGGCTTTGAGAAACCAAGTGTTCTGATCTTGAATAGAATTATTTGTTATGATGTTTTGTATTACATTATAACATTTCAAAAATAAAGAATTAAAAAAAAAAAACGCACCAAATACTCCTCGCCTGCAGAAGGCCTTCCAGATGCTGCGTTAAAAACCGCACCAAATAATCATCATCTGAACATGGCCTTACAGATACTGAAGTGAAACTCAATAAATACTCATCTTCTGGACGTGACCTCACAGATACTGAAGTAAAACACACCAAATAATCATCATCTGCACATGGCCTTCCAGATACTGAAGTAAAATGCACCAAATACTCATCTACTTGACGTTGCCTTACAGATACTGAAGTAAAACTCAACAACTACTCATCGTGTGCATGATGCCTTACAACTATTGTAGTAAAAATTGATTTTGTAAGAGCATGACATGACTATATCTGTGTGTCCTCCCCCTTTTACTCATCTATCTCTTTTCTGTTGACATTTTTATATGTAGTTTTCACTTTTCCATATGTTTGTTGTATCTTCTGAGTAGTTTGTCACCTTTTGGACACTTTAGAAGGTCTTTTCTATGTATTTTTAAGGTGTTTGTATGTGATTGTGTTTGGCTGCCATTGTTTTCAGTGGGATTCGACGGTGTTCGATGAACATTCGATGAACAAACGCCTAATTTGGCGAACCGAATTGAATTAGAACACTAGGGTGGTGGCTCATCTCTACTCCTGAAGCTGCCATCCGGCGGTGGTGCAGTGGCAAAGCTCCGGCTACAACAACACCCAGTACCCATGCCTGCAGCTGAAAGCTGTGTTCAGTCTACTAACTCCGACCGAATTGTCTCTTTGTGCTTGGAGGTGCGCCAGCTGGGCAAGAGCCTAGCCACAGTCATGGAAGCCCTACAGCTGCAACCAGGGCCAAAGCCACAGCCTAAACCTCAACCTCTAATCCAGCTTGCTGACAGCTCGAAGACGTCTATTGGATGAGAGAAAGGAAGACTGCTTCGCCCAGAGGAAGGACCACCAATCATTACAGCTCCACAAGAGAACCCATCTGTCGTCACTGCAACAAGACCAGCCACATCACACAGTACCGTCTTTTAAACGATCAGACCCTGGGGGTTGGGGACAAATCCTAGGAGTAGCTCGACAGGGCCTAGCTGACTGGTATGATACCTACATTGGATAGCGACCATTCTTGTCTATCATACTACATGGCATCTCAACACCTGCCTTATTGGACACTGGGTCACAAGTGATCACTATTCCTGATATCCTTTAAGGTACCTTTACACGCCGCCACTGAGGTGTAGCAACTGCCTGGGAATCGGGATATTTGTCACTGTTGCCTTGAAATTGCTACGAAGTTGCGGCGTGTAATTTGGGAAAGTGATTGGGTTGTTCGTAGTTGCTCCGGGTAGCGGTTTCTGAGCCGTGATCTAAAATCCGAGGCAACCCAAAGGGTGAATTGCCCTGGTAGTGGCGTGTAAACGGGCGATAGGGATGGAATCTGTGTCACCTAGTGATTTGCCAGAGGTGTGCCACAGCGTGCTGGATACCGCGCCCCATCAGCGAAGATTGGTTGGGGCTACTGTGTTACCATTGGCTGTCCCTTCACAGGGCGCCATATTTAAAGAGCTGTCCATTCACACTACACAGTTGCAATGGCGTCATGTATTAGCCAGCCTCCCAGTGCAGGCTCGTCAATCATGATGCTATTGCGTTGTCCAATCAGCGTGTTAGCATCATGGAATACACAAGTCTGTCACGCCTATGTTTTGGCGCCGCAGAACATGTACGCCCACATTCCCCTACTGATTGCGGCGTGTGAAGGGGCGACGGTATTCAACAGGAAGTTATTCGCATGATGTGTTGGAACTTCCAGGGAACCACGATACCTTGAGTTGACAACGCAATTGCAGCGTGTACATGCGGAATCAGCGATCGTTAGCAACCGTTAAAAACGTGCATGCACACGTACGGTTGATACCGATTGCCAGTGATAGTGGCAGCGTGTAAAGGTACCTTTATAAGCAATTCTGGTTATGTAATGAACTTAAACCACCCGATATGAACCTTAATATTTATGCTTTCAATGTTGAACCACTTACTATAGTGGGGGTTAGAGAAGTACCCATAAAAGTGGGGAGAGTGGAGTTACAAGAGCAGAGGATTATTGTGGTAGAAGAGAATCCCAATAACCGGGATCCATACATTATTCTCGGTACAAATGTTGTTAGCAATTGCATGGATGAAGTGTTTTTCTTACTTAAAGATTGCAGACACTGCCAAACCTGGGCAGAAGGTTCTTCAGAGAGAGATAAGAGCCATCCTGCACCAGCAACAGGTAAAACTTACAGGTGGTGAAATTGGTACTGTATGGGTAACAGACCCGCTTCCTATTGTAATACCTCCAATGAGTGAAATGATGATTTGGTGTCGAGCAGCTATAGGTCTAAGAGGGCAGGACTATGAGGTGGTAGTGGAGCCCATCAGCTCAGAACAAAGGCCCACACTCTTGACAGCCAGGGGGGTAGTCGATGTACACAAGGGAAGAGTACCAGTTCGCATCTTAAATTGTAGCAGTGAAGAAATAAAATTAACCAGGTATTCCACTGTTGCTAAGCAGTACACTGTGCATAACAATGAGATACAAGCAGTGGGACCCTTACCTCTACCTAAAGAGGCAGAGGATAACAATACTAAGGGGCAGCTAGAGGACTGGTGTTAGCAACTCCATATATGAACTGATTCCACTCCCATGCATAAAAAGCAAGATGTCTACCGGGTAGTCCAAGAATTTGAACAAGCATTCAGTAAGCATCCACTTGACTTTGGTAGGATCAAGGGGGTACACCATCACATCCCCACAGGTACACATCCACTAGGGATGAGCGAGTCCTAAATTACTCGGAATCGCTAGACCCGCACGAGTCCGAGCCCAGGACTCGCTACTCGTTGCGAGTCTAGCGAGTCCAATGTTAATGAATAGGGAATAGGGATGAGCGAGTCTACTCGCTAGGACTCGCCGAGTAATAGCGAATAATGCTATTTACAAATCGCTGATGTGTCTCTGAAAGTGTGCGAGTCCAAACTTGCAGGTTTTTCTCTTATTTGGAGCCGATGATGGGAGGGGGAAGCGATTCTCCGGTACACACCATGCTGTAAAAGCAAACAGGAAACAGGAAACGACTCGCTCTGACAGACGCACACACAGAGCAATCCATTCCCCAGAGCAATAATGGCCGGCCGTGTCAGTGTGAATACGCTGCGATTGATTCCTCTGGTGGAGGCTCGGCCACTGCTATGGCTCCCAACAGACCCTGACTATGGGGATAACATCATGAGGACTACTGCCTGGAGAGAGATCGCCCAAGTGATGTTCCCTGCGTTCCATCTGAGTGGCCATGATGAGCAGAGCAATATGAGTAAGTTAAATGAGTTCACCCGTTATATATTGGATTTACTGTATATATACTCGTGTATAAGCCGACCCGTGTATAAGCCGACCCCCCTATTTTTGCCCCCAAAAACTGTGAAAACATATTGACCGCCATCCTGGTATACAGCGGCTATCACTGGTAGACAGCCCCCCAGCAGAGTATACAGCTCCCCCTGCAGAGTATACAGGCCCCCAGATGGGTATACATGCCCCCATATTATGGTAGACAGGCAGGGGCGGACTGGCCCAGGCCGGTGTATTTTCCCCTATTTTGGGCCGCCTGGACCATGAAAAGGGCTGCCGCCCGCACGGCTCATGTGGCTGCAGGAGCATGAAGCAGCGCATGACCCCGAAGCAGCAGCCGGAACCGCAAGCTCCTGGCCGCGCGATGACGTCATCAGCGCGCGGCTGCGGCCAGGAGTGAGCGGCTGTGAGGAGCGCGAGGCTGCGGCTGGGAGCGAGCCCTAGGAGACTGCGGGAGCTGCGGTGACTGTGAGGCGGCCGCCTGTCATCGTCCCCCCCACCCCCCTCCTCACCTGTGTCGGACCGGTGAGGGAGGGCTGGCACCCAAACTGTAGGGTGCCAGTCAGTCCCTGTATACAGGGCCCTCAGTGGGTCTACAGCCCCCCCAGCAGTGGGTATACAGGGCCCCCAGCAGTGGGTATACAGGGCCCCCAGCAGTGGGTATACAGGGCCCTCGTGGGTATACAGGCCCCCCATAGCAGGGTATACAGGACCCTCAATGTGTTATCATGCGCCGTTGCATAGTTGCCTATATTTGGATGGGGTCACAACAGTACACTTAGTTTAAGGGCTGGTGCTCCTGGCTCTTACGGCCAGGGGGTTGGGTGTATATTAATACCACTAATGAGCAGAGTCTGGTGCCCGCACTATTACCTTCTCGATGCGTCGACATGTGACCTGCCTCATTTGTGATAGTGTCCACGTGAGCTCAATGTCCGTAATGCTGTTGATGATGTTCCACACTGTCGTGTCACTGTGCCTTGTATACACATTACACACACAACATGAATAAAATGTTATTGTTGATTTGTACACAAACTTTTGGTGTTTCAAATATTACACATGTCTAAACCCGGTTTGAAATCATTTCACAGTTGACCATCTTCAAAAACGGTGGAGGAGCTGCCGCGATCAACATCGCAAACAATATCGGCAGATCGCAGAGGGGGACCCGGGAGCAGCTCCAGAGCTGATATACAAACATTATGACCGGCTGTCCTTCCTTGGACCGGTGGCCCGTATGCCAAGGTATGTGTCTGCAGCACTGTTGTCTACTATTATTATAATTTATTTATATAGCGCCATTAGGTCTCATGGCACTTTACATGAGGATAATGGTTAACTACAAAAAACAGTAAAGGAAGACAATCAGGTCGTACAGGTACAAGAGGAGAGAACCCTGTCCACGAGGGCACACAGTGTACGTATGAAGCTCTATAATGAGTGTGCTGGTTTACATACCCACACTGGGGTTTGTTTCTGCCATGGTCCAACAGATTTCTATTACCTTTGGCAGTGATCCAGGACATACACATTTATATTCACATTGTGACGTTGGGACAAATAAGCAGGGTGGGCAGACACAATGTTCCGTGACCTCACAATTAGCTCTTATTGTTGGCATGTTTGTGGAACAAAGCCATGTTCTTCCCTGCAATGGCCTCTAAGGTGTGTGGCCTTGTCTGGTTTGCCTGTCGTAAGCATCATTTGTATGTGTTCCTAATGGCCTCCCTCCACTTGCATAAGGGCCACATACATCCCTACACGTTTAATTGTGGGTGTTTTTTAGGCTAAATAACGTTGTAAGGATATACCCCTTTTGCACTAAACTGTTTGTACACCATCCCAGATTGTTTACACAGTCATACACATTTGAGGACATACCCTGTATCACTACAAATATGTGTGGGTGAGTTTGGCCATGGGTATATTTGTGGCTGCAAGGTGATGGTATAGATATTAGGATCCACATGTGAATTTAATTGTTTTGTTGTTAACTGATGGCTACATTAAGAATCCTTCGGAAAACATTGTGTATTAATGCTGTATAAAATTAAACTTAAGGGGGCCATATTTTCAGTGCAACAGACTTTTATGTACAAGGTCCTTTAGGAAACAAGAAGTTTGCCCTTGCTGTTCCCGGCTTTGTGTTCGGCCCCGTTGGAATAATTGTAAAACTGTCCATCTGGGAATACCACCTTGTTTGGCACCGACGATGTGTGACCTGCTGATCAAAAACAACCCCATACTCTATGTCCATTACAGTCGTTTCAAAATCCAAGCCATATGTTTTGTGGGGTTTATTTACCAAGACATTCCTGATTAGCATACATGGCAGCAACAAGGAGTGTAGGCCACTAACGCCGAATGCTCATGTGTCACCTATGCTGCAGGACTCCATTTACTGTCTTGCTCACCTGCCCTATAGATGTGGGTTATGTGCTTTGAAACCAAGGTCGCCCACACTGCGTCTTTTACTGTCCATCTGATGGTAAGCAACCCTGAAGAATGTGTTTGCCTCTAAGTGTCAGGCTATAGCTTTGTCCACATAAAGTTACAACAAAAAGTAAATGCTATACTTGTGGCCACTAATATGTCTTCAAGTGCCTAAATAGCTGTCCTGCCTAAGGCAGGGCACAGTGTAATTGGGGAGACAAATGGTTTAATTTCAAATGTAATGTCAAAAAATCGAGGACCAACACTACCCACACATAGATTATTGGTTGAGGCATGAGCCAAAATGTCCTAATTTATTGGCTGCAATTCAATCTTAAGGTCAACAATGAAAACACAGAATACACAGATGTGGGAGCCATGAACGAGGGTTGAGAAAGAAGTGGATGGAGATAGTGGCTAAATAGTCATTATTATATATATTGTATTATATTAATTATTATATTATATATATATATTGTATACGTTTGAACCCCTTCACTGGTTTATATAGCTGATGTGACCTAAAAGTTTGGTACATTAAGTATGTCAAGTTAAAAGTGAAGTCAGGTGGACGTTTTTTTTTCATGTGAAACATTGGTGTTATTGATCGTCTAGATTAGATGGGATGGGGGGGGGGGTAATAATGTGGGGAAAAATTATGTATTATTATGGAATTGGCAAACAAAGTGACGTATTCCTTTATGTTATGTACAGTTGGTTATTCTTTAATAATAATAAAAAATATTGATTCAGAACACACTGATACACAGTCAAAAAAGCGTGCAACTTAATGTTTGACCTATGTTTTTGTTTATAAATGCAATGCATTCACCAAACTTTTTTGGCCTTTACCCACAGAGAGGTTCACTACCGCAGGCGCCGTGCACCACAACAGCTGCCTGAACAGGCGAGGGAGGCCCCAGAAGCACCGGAAGTGGAGGACCAAGGCCAAGCTGGTGGAATACCACCACCGCCGCCGCCACCAGCTCCAACACCACCACCGCCGCCGCCACCAGCACAAACACCACCACCACCGCCTCCACCATCAACAACACCACCACCACCACCGCCGCCACCAGCACCAACACCACCACCACCGCCGCCACCAGCACCAACCCCAGCTTTGGGGCATGTCCGGCCGCCAGAGGAGGTTGTTGCAGGGCCAGAAAATCGGGCACAAAGTAATGCTGACTTTGCCCGCAGTCTCCTACCGTTCTTGGATGACATCCCATTCGAGAGACGACTGCGGGCATGGTCAGCAATACATATTGTCATCGATGCATGTCGCCCTCCAAACCACCCTGGCCAGGTCTTTTCATATTTGGAGGGGTGGCAGCAATCTGGGGCAAACAGGCTGGACAGGCACACACCACGGCGGGACAGCTATGTGGCGACCCAGAGGCCGTACCAACCTTTCTGGCCAACCCACATGGACCTTCCAACCCAAGGCCATTTTGAGAGACCGGCCCAGGTGACCCAACCTACAGGGTTAGAAGCAGTGGGGGAGGCTATCCATGGGGCCCTGGACATCCTCCATGACCAGGGTGATGGTGGCGGGGTAGAGGCTACCCCAGACAATCGTCCCACCTACCACCAGATGTAGGTTCAACTTTTTTTTTTTGCTTTGTTAATGTAAATAGTGCATGTTTGCACTTTTTACATCTGTATTTCTGTTTTTTACGTTGCTTTTCAAAAGCTTAAAAAAAAAAAAAAAAAAACAAAAAAAAAAAAAACAATAATCTGACATCTTTGCCATTAAGGCATAATAATACAGATTTTAAAAAAAAATGCTTTGTGTCTGTCTTTTTTCAGGGAATGGATGTGTAGGTTGTTTTGTGGGTGGCCTTAAAGTCATCATCATTAGCAAGTACTTTACGGCCTGCATGGCGCATGAGGGCACCTTGGTTAGTACGTGTAAAATCATTACTGCACATACCAATGTTGCTAACAAAGAAATAGTGCCTGTGTTTGGGGGGGGGTTACTTAATGACTCGGTATGTTAACAACACTAGGAACACAGATGCGAGAGGCTGGGACGTCTACTTGCAACACACAATGTATATGCGTTATCTCCGTAGCGTACAGTGGGACCCTTCGCCAGGCTACAGCAGGATCATAGTACAAGCAACGTCTTCGATGCAGGCATAGGCTTGTTGCCTCAAACAATTAGCCCAAGGGGCTGTTTGGAAAATTGGGTATAAATGCAGGCCTAATGGCCATGATAAGCTTCTTAGGCTGGGTGCCTCAAAAAATTAGCCCAATGGGCTTGGTCAACTGTTTTTAGATATAGAGGAGGGAGCGTGGCCCATACTATAGTCTTGCTTGTCTTGAGAGCATCGGAGAAGCAACATATTCGATGCAGGTATAGGCTTGTTGCCTCCAAAAATTTACCCAAGGGGCTGTTTGGAAAATTGGGTATAAATGCATGCCTACCGGCCATGATAAGCTTGTTAGCCTGGGTGGCTCCAAAAATTAGCCCAAGGGGCTGTTTTGCATTTTGGGTATAAATGCAGGCCTAAGGGCCATGATAAGCTTGTTAGCCTGGGTGGCTCCAAAAATTAGCCCAAGGGGCTGTTTTGCATTTTGGGTTGAAATGCAGGCCTAAGGGCCATGATAAACTTGTTAGCCTGGGTGGCTCCAAAAATTAGCCCAAGGGGCTGTTTTGCATTTTGGGTTGAAATGCAGGCCTAAGGGCCATGATAAACTTGTTAGCCTGGGTGGCTCCAAAATTTAGCCCAAGGGGCTGTTTTGCATTTTGGGTTGAAATGCAGGCCTAAGGGCCATGATAAGCTTGTTAGCCTGGGTGGCTCCAAAAATTAGCCAAAGGGGCTGTTTTGCATTTTGGGTTGAAATGCAGGCCTAAGGGCCATGATCAGCTTGTTAGCCAGGGTGGCTCAAAAAATTAGCCCAAGGGGCTGTTTGGCATTTTTAGTGTAAATGCAGGCCTAAGGGCCATGATCAGCTTGTTAGCCAGGGTGGCTCCAAAAATTAGCCCAAGGGGCTGTTTTGCATTTTGGGTTGAAATGCAGGCCTAAGGGCCATGATAAACTTGTTAGCCTGGGTGGCTCCAAAAATTAGCCCAAGGGGCTGTTTTGCATTTTGGGTATAAATGCAGGCCTAAGGGCCATGATAAGCTTGTTAGCCATGGTGGCTCAAAACATTTGCCCAAGGGTCTGTTTGGCAATTTGGGTATAAGTGCAGGCCTAAGGGCCATGATAAGCCTCTTAGGCTGGGTGTTTCCAAAAATTAGCCCAAGGGGCTGTTTTGCATTTTGGGTATAAATGCAGGCCTAAGGGCCATGATCAGCTTGTTAGCCAGGGTGGCTCAAAAAATTAGCCCAAGGGGCTGTTTGGCATTTTTAGTGTAAATGCAGGCCTAAGGGCCATGATCAGCTTGTTAGCCAGGGTGGCTCAAAAAATTAGCCCAAGGGGCTTTTAAATGTTTGCTAACAGAAAATAAAGGTTGATTCCTTGTGAAAAGGTGTTGTGATGGTTAATGAAACCGAAGTTAAGGTGTAGTGTTGGTTTAAGATGAAGCAGCCTCATTACCAGGTTGCAGGAACATGGTTACGCAAATCGTTACTGGTCTTGTACATACTGCTTGTACCAAAAAGACACAATATAATACAATGATTAATTATATCATATTGATGTTGAACGTGGCACTTCAGCTCTGAGTACTGTCGTCTTCAGGGCTCAAGAAGTCTTGTGAAATCCAGTTCCTATTAAACTTAATTAGAGTAAGCCTGTCTGCATTCTCGGGAGTAAGACGTGTCCTGGTATCAGTTATGATACCCCCAGCGGCACTGAAAACCCGCTCTGATGTCACACTAGCTGCAGGGCATGCCAGCACCTCCAAGGCATACAACGAGAGCTCTGTCCAAGTGTGGAGCTTGGAGACCCAGTAATTAAACGGGACTGCGGCATCAGTCAGGAAGCAGGTACTGTCACTTAAGTATTCTTGTACCATGTTGGTAAGTTTCTGTCTCCGAGAGATGGTTACTGGAGCAACATGGCGCTGCAGGTTCGATGGCTTATTGAACATAGCCCACTTTGCGGACATCTTTCCAGCATCTCTTCTGGACAGCGTGGATGATTGTGCCCCGACCAAAGGCTGCTGTTGCACAGAGTTGCTAACCATGGGCAGAGTGTTGTCTGACGGTGATATTCGAAGCATATTATCCACAAGAACCCTCTTGAAATAGTCAATTGTCAAGCCACGTGGTGACTGAAACAGCAGCGAGGTGAATTTATCTTTATAACGTGGGTCCAGAAAGGTGGCCAACCAGTAGAGGTCGTTGTGCAATATGTTAACCACTCGTGGGTCTTCTAGCAGACAAGTCAACATGAAGTGAGCCATGTGTCCTAAGCTGCATAGAGTCATGTCTTCAGTGTCCTCAGAACGATGTTCAATACCCATTGTATCGGCAAAGTCTGTCTCCGCCTCCTCCTCTCCAGGCCACCCATGGTGGACAGACACAAAGCTGGGGTTGTGAGTACCATCTGGGTTGACATCGGCACCAACAAAAAATAAATCCTCTTCATCGTCTTGCTCCTGTTCCTCCTCAGGAGCCATAGTTGCCTGGTCATACTGGCTCTGCTGGCTAGGTACTGCGCTGTTTAAATCTGGCTCCATAGCCATCTGCTGGGCTCTCAATGCTTCATTTTTCTGATTAATGAGGGATTCTTTCAGCAGACACAGCATGGGTATAGTGACACTGATGATGGACTGATCACCGCTCACCAGTTTTGTGCAGTAGTCAAAATTATCAAGAACCTCAGATGTGTCAGCGATCCACACCCACTCCATTGTACTAATATGTCGTGGCTGACTGCCGGTCTGACGGGCATGTTGCAACTGATACTCGGATATTGCCCTCTGCTGCTCATTGATCCTCGATAACATATGGAATGTAGAGTTCCATCGTGTCGGCATGTCACAAATGAGTCTGTGGTTGGGCAAATTCAATTGCTTTTGAAGCAATGAAAGTTTTCCAACCGCTGTTGACGAATGACGAAAATGTGCACAAACTCGACGCACCTTCTCCAGTAGGTCACATAGCTCTGGGTATGTACGCAGGAATTTCTGCACTACTAGATTCAGCACGTGAGCCATGCAAGGCACGTGCACAAGGTTTCCGAGCTTTAGTGCAGCCACTAGGTTACGACCATTGTCGCTCACCACGAGACCGGTCTGGAGTTGGAGTGGGGATAGCCACTCATCTGTCTGTTCCTTCAGACCTTTCAACAGCTCTACTGCAGTGTGCGGTGTGTGACCTAAACAGATCAGCTTCAGCAGAGCCTGTTGGCGTCTTGCTGAAGCACTGCAGCAAACCTCCCAACTTGGCCGTGATGTTGAGGGCAATTGAGGATTGGTCGAGGAAGCGGAAGATGGGGTAGTGGACATATAGGATGATGCAGAGACCCTGAATGAGGTTGTGCCAGCTATCCGTGGCGTGGGTAGGATGTTTGATGTAACACTAACATCGTTTGGCACACTCTCCACAACGTTGATCCAATGCGCGGTGAGCGAGATGTACCGGCCCTGTCCTGAACTGCTTGTCCACGTGTCCGTAGTAAGGTGTACTTTCCCGGTTACAGCGTTGGTGAGGGCACGCTTGAGGTTGTTAATGACATGCTCATGTAACGCGGGGACGGCACAACGTGAAAAGTAGTGGCGGCTTGGAACCGAGTAGCGTGGTACTGCCACAGCCAAAAGCTCACGGAAAGAGTCTGTACCCACAAGCCTAAACGGCAACATCTCGACTGCTAACAACTTGGCTATCTGGGCATTTATTTTTTTGGCTAATGGGTGGGAAGAGTGGTATTTCTGCTTCCTTTCGTACAGCTGTGTCACTGATAACTGTAACGATGTTGCTGACCGAGAACTGTCTGCACTCGTGTTCAGTCTCTCTGCAACCGCTGCTTGTGATGAGTACATATGAGCTGGACCAGCTTCAGCAACACTTGATTGTGACGGACGTATCTGAGTTACCGTCGCAGTCTTTGGGTCAGATGACACTGTTGTGGAAGGCTGCACTTTTGACCACTGAATAGGGTGCTGACCAGCCATGTGCTTCCGCATACTGCTGGTGCTCTGGTTTCCTTTCCCGTGGCCTCTGCTGAGCCTTGCATGGCAGATGGTACAGATGACCACATTTTCTTGAGAAGGCCCATCTTTAAAAAATTTCCACACAGTGGCTGACCGACCTCTAGGCTTGACTGTACTCCCTGAGGGATTACTGAGGCCCACATTAGAGACATTTTGTCCAACAGTTGACAAATTTTGAGCCACAGTGGACACATTTTGGGCAACAGTGGTGACTCTTTGAGTTCTGGTGGGAGGAGTCGGCCTTGCTGCCTTTGTTGGTGGGACATACACACTTTCTTCCTCCGTGCTGCTCTGCTGGCTCTGCATCGCAACATTCCACGTGGGATCAGTTGTCTCATCATCAACCCCTTCCTCTTCTAAATCTTCCCGATAACAAGATAGATTTTGCTCCCCAGATGACAAGTGTGTCACTGTCTCATCATCATCATCCTCCAACTCCTGAGACGGTCTAAGACTTTGCTGAAAGACACGTTCATGTGGCCGGGGTGTCTCTAAAACTTGTCCATGAATGGACAATTCTTCATCAAGTATCTCATCTACTACGGAGTCTGGCAAACCGGATTCATGTAAAGGATTATATGTACCAAATAAGTCATCTGAGTGACCCATGTCTGTGTCAACATTTTCATGGGGCTGCTGTTGGTCTGAGGAACTGTGAAGAGGTTGTGGATTAGATGACCCAGCATGGTATGTACCAACAGTAGATACAGTGCTCAAGGAACCTTGAGTGCTGCAAGAACCTGTTGTTGAGGTCTTGTCTGCCAGCCAAGACGTTAGATGCTGTTCGTCTTCCGGCCTCAATACTCGTTTACTTTCCTGACGGGGAAAGTTAGACAGGAGGAACGATCGATCAATCCTCGTCTGTCTGCCCGAACTGGTGGATAGTTGGCCACGACTACCAATGCCTGTACCTCGTCCCTGTCCCTTAGCAAGACTTTTTTTGGGATTTGGTTTTTTGTGTGACATTTTGTAATTTCTGGTGGCTTTCTGGGGGCTTGTAAAACAAGTAGCAGGTACTATTTCGTGAAAGGTACACACTAGAGGCTAAGATATTTTTAGAGAGATGGAAGGTACCGTGCGAGCTGCAGGCAGGACACCGTACAGCTACGCACTGGCACAGGAAAAAATTGTTTAGTACGCACAACCAGGCACACTTAGGCTGCGGTGCTGGCTGCGTGCAAGTTTACAAGTACCGTGCGAGCTGCAGGCAGGACACCGTACAGCTACGCACTGGCACAGGAAAAAATTGTTTAGTACGCAGAACCAGGCACACTTAGGCTGTGGTGCTGGCTGCGTGCAAGTTTACAAGTACCGTGCGAGCTGCAGGCAGGACACCGTACAGCTACGCACTGGCACAGGAAAAAATTGTTTAGTACGCACAACCAGGCACACTTAGGCTGCGGTGCTGGCTGCGTGCAAGTTTACAAGTACCGTGCGAGCTGCAGGCAGGACACCGTACAGCTACGCACTGGCACAGGAAAAAATTGTTTAGTACGCAGAACCAGGCACACTTAGGCTGTGGTGCTGGCTGCGTGCAAGTTTACAAGTACCGTGCGAGCTGCAGGCAAAACACCGTACAGCTACGCACTGGCACAGGAAAAAATTGTTTAGTACGCCGAACCAGGCACACTTAGGCTGCGGTGCTGGCTGCGTGCAAGTTTACAAGTACCGTGCGAGCTGCAGGCAGGACACCGTACAGCTACGCACTGGCACAGGAAAAAATTGTTTAGTACGCACAACCAGGCACACTTAGGCTGCGGTGCTGGCTGCGTGCAAGTTTACAAGTACCGTGCGAGCTGCAGGCAGGACACCGTACAGCTACGCACTGGCACAGGAAAAAATTGTTTAGTACGCACAACCAGGCATACTTAGGCTGCGGTGCTGGCTGCGTGCAAGTTTACAAGTACCGTGCGAGCTGCAGGCAGGACACCGTACAGCTACGCACTGGCACAGGAAAAAATTGTTTAGTACGCCGAACCAGGCACACTTAGGCTGCGGTGCTGGCTGCGTGCAAGTTTACAAGTACCGTGCGAGCTGCAGGCAGGACACCGTACAGCTACGCACTGGCACAGGAAAAAATTGTTTAGTACGCAGAACCAGGCACACTTAGGCTGCGGTGCTGGCTGCGTGCAAGTTTACAAGTACCGTGCGAGCTGCAGGCAGGACACCGTACAGCTACGCACTGGCACAGGAAAAAATTGTTTAGTACGCAGAACCAGGCACACTTAGGCTGCGGTGCTGGCTGCGTGCAAGTTTACAAGTACCGTGCGAGCTGCAGGCAGGACACCGTACAGCTACGCACTGGCACAGGAAAAAATTGTTTAGTACGCAGAACCAGGCACACTTAGGCTGCGGTGCTGGCTGCGTGCAAGTTTACAAGTACCGTGCGAGCTGCAGGCAGGACACCGTACAGCTACGCACTGGCACAGGAAAAAATTGTTTAGTACGCACAACCAGGCACACTTAGGCTGCGGTGCTGGCTGCGTGCAAGTTTACAAGTACCGTGCGAGCTGCAGGCAGGACACCGTACAGCTACGCACTGGCACAGGAAAAAATTGTTTAGTACGCAGAACCAGGCACACTTAGGCTGCGGTGCTGGCTGCGTGCAAGTTTACAAGTACCGTGCGAGCTGCAGGCAGGACACCGTACAGCTACGCACTGGCACAGGAAAAAATTGTTTAGTACGCAGAACCAGGCACACTTAGGCTGCGGTGCTGGCTGCGTGCAAGTTTACAAGTACCGTGCGAGCTGCAGGCAGGACACCGTACAGCTACGCACTGGCACAGGAAAAAATTGTTTAGTACGCACAACCAGGCACACTTAGGCTGCGGTGCTGGCTGCGTGCAAGTTTACAAGTACCGTGCGAGCTGCAGGCAGGACACCGTACAGCTACGCACTGGCACAGGAAAAAATTGTTTAGTACGCAGAACCAGGCACACTTAGGCTGCGGTGCTGGCTGCGTGCAAGTTTACAAGTACCGTGCGAGCTGCAGGCAGGACACCGTACAGCTACGCACTGGCACAGGAAAAAATTGTTTAGTACGCAGAACCAGGCACACTTAGGCTGCGGTGCTGGCTGCGTGCAAGTTTACAAGTACCGTGCGAGCTGCAGGCAGGACACCGTACAGCTACGCACTGGCACAGGAAAAAATTGTTTAGTACGCAGAACCAGGCACACTTAGGCTGCGGTGCTGGCTGCGTGCAAGTTTACAAGTACCGTGCGAGCTGCAGGCAGGACACCGTACAGCTACGCACTGGCACAGGAAAAAATTGTTTAGTACGCACAACCAGGCACACTTAGGCTGCGGTGCTGGCTGCGTGCAAGTTTACAAGTACCGTGCGAGCTGCAGGCAGGACACCGTACAGCTACGCACTGGCACAGGAAAAAATTGTTTAGTACGCAGAACCAGGCACACTTAGGCTGCGGTGCTGGCTGCGTGCAAGTTTACAAGTACCGTGCGAGCTGCAGGCAGGACACCGTACAGCTACGCACTGGCACAGGAAAAAATTGTTTAGTACGCAGAACCAGGCACACTTAGGCTGCGGTGCTGGCTGCGTGCAAGTTTACAAGTACCGTGCGAGCTGCAGGCAGGACACCGTACAGCTACGCACTGGCACAGGAAAAAATTGTTTAGTACGCACAACCAGGCACACTTAGGCTGCGGTGCTGGCTGCGTGCAAGTTTACAAGTACCGTGCGAGCTGCAGGCAGGACACCGTACAGCTACGCACTGGCACAGGAAAAAATTGTTTAGTAGACGCACAACCAGGCACACTTAGGCTGCGGTGCTGGCTGCGTGCAAGTTTACAAGTACCGTGCGAGCTGCAGGCAGGACACCGTACAGCTACGCACTGGCACAGGAAAAAATTGTTTAGTACGCAGAACCAGGCACACTTAGGCTGTGGTGCTGGCTGCGTGCAAGTTTACAAGTACCGTGCGAGCTGCAGGCAGGACACCGTACAGCTACGCACTGGCACAGGAAAAAATTGTTTAGTACGCACAACCAGGCACACTTAGGCTGCGGTGCTGGCTGCGTGCAAGTTTACAAGTACCGTGCGAGCTGCAGGCAGGACACCGTACAGCTACGCACTGGCACAGGAAAAAATTGTTTAGTACGCAGAACCAGGCACACTTAGGCTGCGGTGCTGGCTGCGTGCAAGTTTACAAGTACCGTGCGAGCTGCAGGCAGGACACCGTACAGCTACGCACTGGCACAGGAAAAAATTGTTTAGTACGCAGAACCAGGCACACTTAGGCTGCGGTGCTGGCTGCGTGCAAGTTTACAAGTACCGTGCGAGCTGCAGGCAGGACACCGTACAGCTACGCACTGGCACAGGAAAAAATTGTTTAGTACGCAGAACCAGGCACACTTAGGCTGCGGTGCTGGCTGCGTGCAAGTTTACAAGTACCGTGCGAGCTGCAGGCAGGACACCGTACAGCTACGCACTGGCACAGGAAAAAATTGTTTAGTACGCACAACCAGGCACACTTAGGCTGCGGTGCTGGCTGCGTGCAAGTTTACAAGTACCGTGCGAGCTGCAGGCAGGACACCGTACAGCTACGCACTGGCACAGGAAAAAATTGTTTAGTACGCAGAACCAGGCACACTTAGGCTGCGGTGCTGGCTGCGTGCAAGTTTACAAGTACCGTGCGAGCTGCAGGCAGGACACCGTACAGCTACGCACTGGCACAGGAAAAAATTGTTTAGTACGCAGAACCAGGCACACTTAGGCTGCGGTGCTGGCTGCGTGCAAGTTTACAAGTACCGTGCGAGCTGCAGGCAGGACACCGTACAGCAACGCACTGGCACAGGAAATTTTTTGTGGAAAAATGGCACCAAAATTATTTGGTAGACTAGTGCCAAAAATAAGAAAAAGCTTAGGATTACAGCTCTGCGGAAAGCTGGGTGAACTAAGCTCTGAGGATGGTGCTGGATTCACTGTAAGGCTGCTCCTATCTCCCTTCCTTACAGTCCTGTACAGCAATCCTCCGTCCTGGTAGTTCTGAAAAGAACTTTTGGGTTATGTGTGAGGAATCTTGACTCCTACACTGCGTCCTGTTAGTTCTGAAAAGAACTTTTGGGTTATATGTGACTCCTACACTGCCTAACTGTCCCTAGATCTGCTCCAAGTCTCCCTGCACTAGGTCAGCTCTTCTCAGCAATGTGCCCAAAATGGCGGGGGCAAGCCTTATATACTGCCTTGCCTGTCATAGATGACATAGGCATCACGATGGACAGCAGCCAATCATAGTCCTGACACAACCAAAGCTGCTATGCCATTACTGGCTATGATTGGCTATCTTCACAACTTTTCTGACCTAACACGCAATGCTGACTAGTAACATAAAAGATTCTGGATTCGCGAGTCCCGAATAGAGAATACAGGACTCGGAATCGCAGACTCGCTAGGATTCGGACTCGTAGACTCGCTCAGACTCGCTGCTGTTTGGGGAGATTCAAGCTATATAGCGATGTGATAGAGCGAGTCTAGCGAGTCTAGCGAGTGAGAGAAAGTAAACTATGACAAAACTAAGATTGCCATTCACTTGCATTGGACTCGTTACTGAGCGAGTATTCGCTAAAAGACTCGCCGATTCCCGAGTCCAGCGAGTCCCTTAAGAATCGCCGAGTAACGAGTCCTAGCGAGTAGACTCGCTCATCCCTAACATCCACCAATCAAAGAGCGATACAGGCCTATTCCACCCACACACTAGCAAAAGGCCAAAGAGATGTTACAGAACATGAAGGACGCAGGGGTTATAAGAGATAGTTGTAGCCCCTGGGAGGCTCCAATAGTCCTAGTTAGAAAGAAGGATTGCAGCATGAGAATGTGTGTAGATTACAGGCAAATAAATCGCATAACACACAAAAATGCCTACCCGTTGCCACGCATTGAAGAATCATTAGCTGCATTGAAGTCTGCTAATTACTTTTCAACCCTAGATCTCACTAGCGGGTATTGGCAGATCTCCGTTGCAGAAGAAGACCGTGAGAAGACGGCATTTACCACGCCCATGGGCCTATGTGAATTCAACAGCATGCCCTTCGGACTATGTAATGCACCCGGAACGTTCCAGAGGTTGATGGAGTGCTTCCTGGGGCATAAGAACTTTGAAATGGTACTGCTTTACCTGGATGACGTTATCGTGTATTCAAAATCCTATAAAGAACATCTAACCCATCTAGCAGAGGTATTTGAAGCCTTGTCCAAATACGGGATGAAGCTAAAACCATCCAAATGCCACCTGTTAAAGCCGAAGGTCCAGTACCTGGGACACATAGACCAATTCCATGTCTAAAACCCAAAGAAAGAGTAATATCCACTATACTTGGAGACTTTCCAGAAGATTGGCCTCAACATGAAGGAGCAATTACAGTGCCATTGCTTAACTTTTACCAGTCTCAAGAAACAATCCAAAGAAGTCAGGAAGAAACACCCGTTGTCAGAGAATCAGAGGATCCTGCAATCGGTGCACCGGCTAGTCCTGTAGTGAGACTAAGGTCACGCAGACGCCTACATGACATTCCCACATTGCATTCTCCAGACACATCACCTGAGATAGCCACAACCATATTACGTAGAACCAGTCGTAGCACACGTGGGCAACCCCCATCCAAGTATGGAGACTGGGTACAATAAATGTAAGATATTCAAGAAGAATAACATGTAAATAGTAGCTCTTGTAAATAGTAGTAAGCACAATGGTGAAAAGTAGGCCAAAACGGATCACAGTAGGGACACAACACCAAAAGAGGGGTGAGTGGAGTTGGCGTAAGGAGTAGGGATGGGCGAATCTACTCGCTAGGACTCGTTACTCAGCGAGTAGTAAGGGACTCGCAGGACTCGGTACTCTGCGAGTTTCCCAGCGTTTACTCGCACGAGTCCAATGCAAATCAATGGCAAACGCTGACAAAACTAGGATTGCCATTGTCTTGCATTAGACTCGGCTACTGTGCCAGTGATAGCACCGAGTCCAGCTGTTTTCTCTGTGCAGCTCCAGGGTCCTAGAGCCCGCCTGCTCACAGACATGATGTAGCAGAGCTGAGATTGTTCTCAGTCTGCTCATTCCCTGTGCATAGACATCTATATCTATGCACAGGGGATGTAGCAGAGAGGACATCGCGTTTTGGAGTACGTCGGACGGAAGAGGATTTTTTTAATTAAAGATGGAGTCCCTAATGGCTTTTTTTTTATTTCAAATAAAAAATTTTCTCTGTGTTGTGTTTTTTTTAACCCTTTATTGGAGATTCTTAGTGGCTGGGTCAAACGTGGCCTGACATTAAGAATCTCAGGCTTCATACCAGCTTGTATAACAAAGCTGGTATTAACCCCTTTATTACCCAGCATGCCACCGCCACCAGGGCCGCTGGAAGAGCGGGGTTCAGCGCCAGAGGATGGCGCTTCAATGAACGCGCCATCTTCTGGGGCGGCTGCGGGCTGCAATTTGCAGCGGGGGGTGCCCAGAAAGCTTGGGCATCCCTGCGCTGCGGATTCCAGCCCCCAGCTGCTTAGCTGTACCTGGCTAGACATAGAAATTGCGCGGAGCCCCACGCATTTTTTTTTAATTATTTCATGAATTTCAGAGTCAGAGTCTCAGAGTCAGAGTCTCAGAGTCAGAGTCAGAGTCTCAGAGTCAGAGTCTCAGAGTCAGAGTCTGACTCAGAGTCAGAGTCTCAGAGTCAGAGTCTCAGAGTCAGACTCAGAGTCTCAGAGTCTCAGAGTCAGAGTCTCAGAGTCAGACTCAGAGTCTCAGAGTCTCAGAGTCAGAGTCTCAGAGTCTCAGAGGCAGAGTCAGAGTCTCAGAGTCAGAGTCTCAGAGTCAGAGTCAGAGTCTCAGAGTCAGAGTCAGAGTCTCAGAGTCAGAGTCAGAGTCTCAGAGTCAGAGTCTCAGAGTCTCAGAGTCAGTCAGAGTCTCAGAATCAGAGTCTCAGAGTCAGAGTCAGAGTCTCAGAGTCAGAGTCTCAGAGTCAGAGTCAGAGTCTCAGAGTCAGAGTCAGAGTCTCAGAGTTTCAGAGTTTCAGAGTCAGAGTCTCAGAGTCAGAGTCTCAGAGTCAGAGTCTCAGAGTCAGAGTCAGAGTCTCAGAGTCTCAGAGTCAGAGTCTCAGAGTCAGAGTCTCAGAGTCAGAGTCTCAGAGTCAGAGTCAGAGTCTCAGAGTCAGAGTCTCAGAGTCAGAGTCTCAGAGTCTCAGAGTCAGAGTCTCAGAGTCAGAGTCTCAGATTCAGAGTCTCACCGCCAGAGTCAGAGTCTCAGAGTCAGAGTCTCAGAGTCAGAGTCTCAGAGTCAGAGTCAGAGTCTCAGAGTCAGAGTCTCAGAGTCAGAGTCTCAGAGTCAGAGTCTCAGAGTCAGAGTCAGAGTCTCAGAGTCAGAGTCAGAGTCTCAGAGTCAAAGTCAGAGTCTCAGAGTCAGAGTCTCAGAGTCAGATTCAGAGTCTCAGAGTCAGAGTCTCAGAGTCAGAGTCTCAGAGTCAGAGTCAGAGTCTCAGAGTCAGACTCAGAGTCTCAGAGTCTCAGAGTCAGAGTCTCAGAGTCTCAGAGTCAGAGTCAGAGTCTCAGAGACAGAGTCAGAGTCTCAGAGTCAGAGTCTCAGAGTCAGAGTCTCAGAGTCAGAGTCTCAGAGTCAGAGTCAGAGTCTCAGAGTCAGAGTCTCAGAGTTTCAGAGTCAGAGTCTCAGAGTCAGAGTCAAAGTCTCAGAGTCAGAGTCTCAGAGTCAGAGTCAGAGTCTCAGAGTCAGAGTCAGAGTCTCAGAGTCAGAGTCAGAGTCTCAGAGTCAGAGTCTCAGAGTCAGAGTCTCAGAGTCTCAGAGTCAGAGTCTCAGAGTCTCAGAGTCAGAGTCAGAGTTTCAGAGTCAGAGTCAGAGTCTCAGAGTCTCAGAGTCAGAGTCTCAGATTCAGAGTCTCAGAGTCAGAGTCTCAGATTCAGAGTCTCACCCTCAGAGTCAGAGTCTCAGAGTCAGAGTCTCAGAGTCAGAGTCAGAGTCTCAGAGCCAGAGTCAGAGTCTCAGAGTCAGAGTCAGAGTCTCAGAGTCAGAGTCAGAGTCTCAGAGTCAGAGTCTCAGAGTCAGAGTCTCAGAGTCAGAGTCAGAGTCTAAGAGTCAGAGTCAGAGTCTCAGAGTCAGAGTCAGAGTCTCAGAGTCAGAGTCTCAGAGTCTCAGAGTCAGAGTCTCAGAGTCAGAGTCAGAGTCTCAGAGTCAGAGTCAGAGTCTTAGAGTCAGAGTCAGAGTCTCAGAGTCAGAGTCAGGGTTTCAGAGTCAGAGTCTCAGAGTCAGAGTCTCAGAGTCAGAGTCTCAGAGTCAGAGTCTCAGAGTCAGAGTCAGAGTCTCAGAGTCAGAGTCAGAGTCTCAGAGTCAGAGTCAGAGTCTCAGAGTCAGTCTCAGAGTCAGAGTCTCAGAGTCAGAGTCTCAGAGTCTCAGAGTCAGAGTCTCAGAGTCAGAGTCTCAGAGTCAGAGTCTCAGAGTCAGAGTCAGAGTCTCAGAGTCAGAGTCTCAGAGTCAGAATCTCAGAATTTCATGAAATAATTAAAAAGAAATGCGTGGGGCTCCGCGCAATTTCTATGTCTAGCCAGGTACAGCTAAGCAGCTGGGGGCTGGAATCCGCAGCGCAGGGATGCCCAAGTTTTTTGGGCACCCCCCGCTGCAAATTGCAGCCCGCAGCCGCCCCAGAAGATGGCGCGTTCATTGAAGTGCCATCCTCTGGCGCTGAACCCCGCTCTTCCAGCGGCCCTGGTGGCGGTGGCACGCTGGGTAATAAAGAGGTTAGGGCCAGCTTTGTATTATCAGCTGGCCCTAAGCCCGAAATTTATGGCGGTCACGCCAATATTAGACATGACCGCCATGAATTTCTATTAAATTGTTTTAAAAAAAACACAACACAGAGAAAAATTTTTATTAGAAATAAAAAAAAGCCATTAGGGACTCCATCTTTAATTAAAAAAATCCTATTCCGTCTGACGCAGTCCAAAACGCGATGTCCTCTCTGCTCATCCCCTGTGCATAGATATAGATGTCTATGCACAGGGAATGAGCAGACTGAGAACAATCTCAGCTCTGCTACATCAGGCAGCAGGCAGGCTCTAGGACCCTGGAGCTGCGGCAGCCAGCACACAGAGCAGACAGGACTCTTATCTGTGCGAGTTTCCCAGCGATTACTTGCAAAGTAAACGAGTCCAATGCAAATCAATGGCAAAACTAGGATTGCTTCAGGCTGAAGCTTCCGAGACACATCTGTGATTTGTAAATCGCACACTACTCGCTATTACTCGCTTCCCCATTCATTAACATTGGACTTGCTAGACTCGCAACGAGTAGCGAGTCCTGTGCTCGGACTCGCTAGAGTCAAGCGATTCCGAGTAATTTAGGATTCGCCCATCACTAGTAAGCAGCTGTCTAGGGAGAGCAAAATCTTGGCCAATAGGTGACCCCAGGGCCAGGAGGCCTATAGCACTTATGACCGGTAGAGGTTCTGCAGTACCTAGGACTCCTATGCCGAGGCTCCCATAGTAAATGTTGTTGTGTATTCTGAACTTTAAGCCTACAGAGACTTTACCTGTAAGGACTTTATCAAACTCAATTGAACTTTTGAAAAATGTTACCCCTTTTTACCCGGAGCTTACATAGACTACTGTAAAATCTCTTCAAAATAACGTTTTTTCCTTGTTTTCAACTTTAAAAGGACCATAGTCACAGGACTGGTTGTGACAATTAACTTCTTTTTCCAGCTTGCGGTGGATGGACTAGCACCGTATGGACTGTACCTGTTTTGCCATTTTTCAGTGGTTTTTGTAAATTTTTGTAAACCACAGTCTCACCTACAGCATGGATGGGTTTCCACAGTGGGTACACAGACACGAACAACACCTTCCACCCCAGCACTGTAGGGGGAGCTCAACTTGCTGCCTTTAGGCAAGATTCCCTATAAATACTGGTGCTGGGGGCGGAGTTAGTTGGAGTGTGCAGACGATACAAGAGCTGTGAAGGCATACTGGTTGTCGGTGCTGCGTTAGGCCCGAGCCAGTGACCCTGAAGAGCCTTCAAGTAGTCCTGCAAGGCCCAACAGTGGGATCGGAAGGCGAGGAGAGAGGAAAAAACCTGGTAAGTGTGGCCCTAGCCTTATAAGGTGTTTACTAGACCAAATCACAGAGATTGACAGCTAGAAGTTATTCAAGGCTAAGATGCAATATCCAAACTGCATATCCACCCATTCATATTAATTACTGCACATCTGATAAGTAAAACTGTTTGCCTTGAGTCATAGGAACAAAATCCTACAGGGGATTGAGGAGGAAAGGCCCAGATCCACCCAAACCTCGATGTGTATTTCGTCTATAATAGACTTTGTCAGGAGGTGTGGTTTTGCTAATAATGGGGCCCTTTATATATCAGTAGGACTCTCATTATAAAATGTGAAATAAAAAAAAGATGTGCTGCAAATATGCTCCAGTGTGCACACAAACGTCACGTGATTATCTGCTCACATGATCTAGATTTTGATATCACACAGTGCCCGATAGGAGGAAGGAGGTGGAGCTTTATTCCCACATCACTTCAGCAATGAGACCCGGCCCCTTCACACAGGACAAAAGAGCAGGATTTTGTTGCTATGACCAAAGCTAAACAGCTTTACTTATCATATGTGCAATAACTAATATGAATGGGTGGATATGCAGCTTGGTTACTGCATGTTAGCTTTGAATAACTGCTAGCTGTCGAAGGCTCCATTCACACTGTGCACTTTTGCTCTGTTTTTGCTCTGTTTTTGCTCGTCAGTTTTTGTAGCCCAAACCAGGAGTAAAACAATCAGAGTAAAAGTATAAGGCTAGGGTCACACTTAAAAATCAAACTGTGCTCACCGCATCCAGATCCGGATGCGGTGCAAAGCAATTGTGGTCACACGCATTTTTTTATCAAAAATGTGTGGAGGGAACCGAAATCCGGGAACAGGATTGCTCAGGATGTGTAATCCTGAGCAATCCGGTTCCCATACAGTTTGCTCATCCAGGATGAGCAAACTGTTTTGTGTGTTGTAAAACTTGTAATTGTATTATTAAAATGTATGTATACTGTCTCTAGGGGGGTGCCCACGCCCCTAGAGACCTACCACCCACTCAGGTGGGCATATAATGCTTTACTATCTTATGTACAGTAGCCGGCTTCTGTTGGCTGCTGTACTTTTTTATGAATGAAGGTGCAGGCTCCTCAGAGAGCAGCGCGCATACTATACCTATTGGAGGTATAATATGTGCGCTGTCTGAGGTCCTGAAGCCTTATACAGTAAGATCTATGAGCAGCGCTGCCCATAGATCTTACTGTATAAGGCTTCAGGACCTCGGACAGCGCACATACTATACCTCTAATAGGTATAGTATGCGCGCTGCTCTCTGAGGAGCCAGCGCTTTCATTCATAAGAATGTACATAAGATATTAAAGCATTATATGCCCACCTGAGTGGGTGGTAGGTGTCTAAGGGGGTGGGCACCCCCTAGAGACAGTATACACACATTTATTAATAAAATTGCAAGCTTTACATCACACAAAAGACTTTGCTTATCCCGGCGGCAGCCGGGATAAGCAAAGTATATGCGGTAACCGCATTGCTCAGGATTACATTGCGCATTGCAGATGTTACAACTGCTCCGAAAACTGCAGCCTGCATGATTTTTCACTTTCAGTAGATCTTTGGGCAGCGCACTAACATAGATCTACTGTAAAAGCCTTCATAACCTCGGACAGCGCACATACTATAAGTACATTATAGTACAGTATAGTATGAGCTCTGCTCACAGGGGAGCTTCGGTTTCATTCATAAAAATGTACAGAGCCGACCGGAGTTGGCTTACTTTACATCAGCAATTAACTCATTATATGCGCAGCTGAGTGGGTGGTATGTCTCTAGGGGGGTGGGCACCCCCTAGAGACATTATGGCCACAATTATTAATAATATTTATTATTTTTAAACAGTGATAACAGTTAGCTCATCCCTGCAGCAGCTGGGATGAGCAAACTGTACGGTAACCGGATTGCTCCGGATTACACATCTGGAGGAATCTGGTTATCGCAATGCGGTTCCCTCCACACATTTTTGTTAAAAAAATGTGTGGGACCGCAATTGCATTCATTGCATCTGGATCTGGATGCAGTGAACGCAATTCTATGAAAAAGTTTGACTCTAGCCTAATATAATGAGGTTGTGGATGGTTCTGCCCAGTTTTCATCATCTCTCTTATTTGCTGTTATTTTAGCCACCTCTGTGTAATTTCCCAAAGAATATGTACTTATTTACAATCACATTTTCTTGTATGCATTTTTCTAAATAAAGTTTGTAATGATAAAAAGCAGACCAAAACGTTGCTTGTGACGTTTTGGTCTGCGTTTGCAAAAACGCACGCGTTTTGCGTTTTTAAAAATACACATGCTTTTTTGCAAGCGTTTTTACATGCGTTTCCATTAAAATCAATAGGGGAAAAATCGCACGCGTTTTGATGCGATTTTAGCGGTAAAATGCATAGAAACTCGAATGAAGCAGAATGCAGCCCTCCATTAGATGTGAAAGGGGCCTAAGGAAGTTTTTGGATGGTTTCTTGTGATGCGGTGTTATCATCACAGAAACGTTAGCAGCAGCAGTGTATCTGTTACCAGCAATTATTGTGAGTAGTTTGTCCGTTTTTAGACTATCCTTTGCAACGCCAGAAATAGGTCTAATCTGACACATAGCAAATGCCTAGAGGTTATGGTGCAGGAGTATCAACAGCTCATTATCAATGTCATGACTGTGGAACTGGAACCTTGCGCATTTTCGACTTCAAAACTGGAAAAGTGGCCTGAGCTCGCCACTCATGCCTCGGAGATTTTGTTGCGCCAGGCAGTGTTCTCTCAGAACGTGTCTTCAGCACTGCTGGTGGTGTCCTGATGGAAAAGTTCATATGGCTGTCCACCGACAGCTAACGTCCACCTAACGTTTATCAAGATGAAAAAATCATGGATCTATAAGGACATTTTCGCCCCAATGTCAGAAGCGGAAACTAGGCACTGCTGTACTTTTCAACTGACTGCATTAAGCTCCACATTGTAATATTTCAACTCTGGGGCAATTATTGCCACTATAGTGATGGCTGTGCCTAATTTTTGGAAAAGTTGGGACTCCTCTTTGGTCTCCTTGCTGTTTGGTACATTCCTTGAACAGGGGTCTCTGAGCAAAATATCTGCTCATGACACTTGTGCATCATTTAGTACTCAACCTTGACATACTGGTACCAGGCATCAAGCTTTGCTGCTATTGTGGCCCAATTCATAATGTTTTAATGGATACATACCACTTTGCTGTGGTGTGACCCTAATTTTTGGAAAAGTGAGGACTCTTATTAGGGTCTCTCTGCTATGTGGTGTATTCATTGAGCTGGGCTCACTGAGCACAATACCTGTTCATGACACTTGTGCACCACTTCCTAATCCTAAATACTTAACCTTGAAATATTGGGCCCAGGCCTCCAACCTTGCTGCTATTGTGGCCCAATACATAATGCTTTAATGGATACATACCACTTTGCTCTGGTGTTACCCTAAGTTTTGGAAAAGTGAGAACTCTTTTTAGGGTCTCTGCTATGTGCTGCAGTCCTTTTGCAGGGCTCTATGAGCACAATACATACTCCTGAGACTCCTGCACCTCTTCTTAAATAATAAACCTTGAAATGCTGGGCTCAGGCCTCCTGCCTTTCTGCCATTGTGGCCCAATACAAAATCTATAAGATGGATACCATCTTACTGTGGTCTGGCTAATTTTTGAAACAGTGGGGACTCTTCTTTGGGTCTCCTTGCTGTGTGGTGCGTGACTGGACGGGGCTTTCTGAGTGACATGCCTACACCTGTCACTCATGCTCCCTTTACTCCTCCTCCTTTTTCTTAATGTAGAAAACTGCTGCCACTTTTCCCCTGTGGCTCATCCATCTGTCAATTCAAACTGGGTTTCACCCACCTCTGAAATTTAAGCGAATTTGAGCCACCTCATATTTTGAACTGATTTTGAACAGTGTATAGGCTGGCACAGATGGTGTCTCATGCACCCATGCCATGCCATGACACTATTTTTACTCTAGGTAGATTGTTTTCCCTTTTCCTGGTGTCTGGCACTAATATGAGTTGTTTGTCAGCTTTTGGACACCTCTGAAGGTGTTTTCTATGTGTTTCATGTTGCCTACCATTAATTTCAATGGGGTTCAGAAGGTTCGGCAAACTTTTCAGTAAACAATTTGGCAAACACCCGTGTTTGGCGAACCGTACTGAATCTGAACACTCAGGTGTTTGCTCATCTCTAGTATGGATACGCCAAATGAAGTGAAGAAGTTAATAAATGGTTGCACTTTAAGTCTTATTTTTAGGTAAATTGAAAATCAACAATAAAGAGTGTCTATTGTTTTGTAGGACCAATTAGTTCATTCATAGACACCAGTCCACTGAATTTAACTTGAATTGAGTAATGCTTCACTTTTTCTTTAAAACACCTGCAGGAAAACAAGACACTGTCATGCACGTTCTCCTACAGAATGTGGCTGATTTGGGGGGTCTAAGCAGCAAAACTGCAGCAGAACTCTCTTTGATCAATCATTGAGTGACACCTTTCATTTAAAATGATTGATCAAAGACAATGCAGTCTCACAATTACATGTGTAGCTCACTAGTAGACTCTGCTCTCGTACCTTTTCTTTTGGGTAATTTCATAAATAACTATTTGTGAACATGTACTAAAAATGATGATCACAGAATTTTTGGATGTAGTATTACCCAAACTAGGAAAGCAGATATTTTTCTTTTACAAATATTTGTTTTTTATTAATTTGAATACATTAGTTGTATCTAGAACATTTACCAATCAATTATCTTGAAATCCCTAAGGCAGCAAACAACTTTGCAAAAAAGTTGTTTGATTTGGATTGGTTTTCTAAGCTGTTAGGCTAGGGTCACGCTTGCCTTGTGACCGTAGCATGACGCAAGCACTTAAAACTTAGAAATTTCCCCCGCAGTGCATAGCGTTAACGCTATGCACTGCCAGAAAACGGAGCCCCATAGTAACCCAGTGTTTACCTTAGCAGCCGGCCACACACAAAGCCCAGGGTGTTCGCTTTTGGACAGCGCACAGGAAAATGCTGCAGACAGCATTTCCTGTGCGCTCAGCTAAAGCGCACTTCCTGGAGCTTTGTGTAGAGCCGCTGCTAAGGTAAACACTGGGTTACTATGGGGCTCCGTTTCCTGGCAGCGCATAGCGTTAACGCTATGCACTGCGGGGGAAATTTCTAAGTATTTAACACTTGCGTCGTGCTAGTGTCACAACGCAAATGTGACCCTAGCCTTACTCAATAATATTAAATAATATCCTAATTAGCTATCCCGATTTATCAAATAGTTTTACTGACATTAAATTATTAGCATTGAGTATAAGAGTATGGAAAACGTTTCTTTCCCACAAAACTAATAGCTCTATGCTCACTGTGTTAATCTTAGAAGATACAATCATCTCCTACATGTTCTATATTTGTATCCGCCATGGATGAAGAGTGGGCTAAGAATATTTTAATGATATTCCTGATTCCTGGCACACTGGATGATTAGACTAATTCATCTCATCCGCTTTCCGAGAGATATCTCCTCATTACCACCTCTGATAGCTTAGTCATCAGAATTATCTGGCTCCCTCTTACATATAATATAAGAGACTTAAAAAAGATGCGAAGTGGATAGACAGCATGACATCTGGAGGAAGCACTTTAAATGGCAAAGTGACAATCCTTTATATTAGAGGTGAGCCTATAATGGAGAATATTAACATAACTAATGATTAACATAGATGAAGGTCATCTTGGATAATTTATTACATTATCTCAGCACTATGCAAATAACCGAACATGGTCCAAGCTACAAATCTCTGCCTGGAAGAATTTGAATATATACTTTCATGACATTTTCTAGTGTATCTTACTTATTACAATTTTGCTTTTCATACAGTATACTGGCATTTCTTTCTCTTGCTTTGTTTTAGTTTTACTTATATTTTACAGATAATTGAATATTTGCACTTGGCATCATTTAATGGTTAGCAAAGAAACTTTTAAAATATACCGTGTTACATTAGATAAAAATATAAGGCCTAATTCATTATTGTATTCATGCTTTTTCCCCTCTACTTTTTGTGCCTACTATAAAGTTTATATTTATATATACTGACCTGTTTTACAGAGTTAAGGATTTACAGATGTGTCTACTTGATTCATAATTTGCTATTGTGTCATAATTTGCTACTCCCACATTAGTTGAGGGTGGGAGGTTACCCGGGAGGGAATAAATTCACCTCTAGGGAGAACAAGAAGGTCTTTGGTCTTTGCTTTTTAGTCGCTCAGCTGAGGGACCAGGGAAATATGTAGGAAGAGGAAAGATATTAGAAAGAATAGCTAAGTGGAATGCGGCAGAAGGTCACACCGGGTCAGTTACAAGCCGCACAGGAGGAAAGAAGAAATGGCCTTGAGAAGGTCCCAAAAAAGGGCGGCCGACAAGAGAAGTACAGGTCCTAGAGAGGAAGGGAGATCCTCAGAGTGGAGCGTCCATACTCCAGGGGATACTCCAGTCCACTCAGGGGAACACCGGGCCCTAGGAACCGGCCAAGTCCAGCTTGAATTCGGCAACCGGCTGCTGTGGCTTGTTCATCAGCCACAGCACCCTGCCATCGGAGAGGTCTGCCTGCTTCCTCACCAACAAGGAAGGGGACTCCCGATACTACCTACACGGAGCTACTGGGTATAGATCGATCCAAAACGGGGAAGAACTGACACGGTTAGTTTACAAAGGTACACCAAGGGTTCCATCATACCACCTGGGATCCACTTGCATCCACCCATTAAGCTACCTCTATGTAACATCTAAAGTGCTGAACTGTTAACTGTAACCGCTGCTGCTACCACCAACAGTAAAGTAACCAAGAGAAAGTGACTTTGCCTCTGCCTGTGTTTCTTCTTCATGAACTTGTTCCCTTTCCAGGAACGCTGCCCCGGAGGTCCAATGCTGCCTGTAGAGGAATTTGCCAACTAGCCGCATTACCATCTACCTCCGGCGGACAGTGACGGCGCTGGTGACTCCTCACCAGAAACTACAGGTGGCGTCACGACCACTGTATATAATATCCCCTGTAAATATAACCCCTTTTTGAAGATTCACCCAGGACACGGGATCAGGCACGACCACCACTCCCCGTGACACAGCAACGCTACCCCTGAAGCCTGATACCCGAGTACCCCAAAGACTTTTTGAAAAGTCAAGCAATTTGTGTCCAATATACTTCAAGCCCATTACATTGAGAGATTTTGTGTATGCCAAAAAATTTGTGCACAGTTTTTGTGTCATTTTGAGCAACATCCAAGTTTTTGCGTTTAAGGACAAAACTAAAAATAATTTATTTTACTTTTGAAGAATTTGGTGTAAGAAGTGGCAATGAATGCCATAAAACTAAAAAGAAAAGGGACTTTAAGAAAACAGTGCTTCACACCCATAGACCTTGAGTTATCAGGGTTGACATTTTTCATATCGATCTTGATGAAGGGGTGATTTGGAGGGAGATTTATCTGCTTCATAAAGAGGTGTACTTCTCCTAAAGGTGTTTTCTCCACAAAGTTAATTTTGATTAATGGATGTTGAAATCATACTAAATTTCACAATTTGATGGGATTAAAGAAATGTCCCTGTGCTAAAGTAATCTTATAAATGTTCCCCTGCCAAGTACTGTGTAATGTCTGTGTCTTATCATGTAGGAACATGGTCAAATATGCTACAGCCCCTGGGCAGGTGAGGAAGCGATAAAAGAGTATACAACAGGATAGTGTTGGATTGCAGCTGATTTCTTCATTGAAGTAAAACATTGTTTAAAAACACGCAGGGAAATGTTTTACCTCACAAAACGATTCCGCTGTGATCCTGTGTTGTCCTGTCTGTATATTCTTTTACTTTCTCCCCTGCCCAGGAGATGTGGTATAGTCAGACCATGTTCCTGCTGCACGGTCAGACACTATACACTACATAGTAGGATCCCATGTTTAATCCCTTAATAACCGCCAATAAACATTAAAACAGAGACAGTTAAAGGGGTTTTCCCATGAGCAAAATTCATTTTAAACTTAATTTTAAGCAATAGCTCTTGGAATAATGAAAAGTTTCACAATTGGATGTGTTTAAAAAATGTCCTGTGCTGAGATAATCTTATAAATGTTACCCTGCTATGTACTGTGTAATGGTCGTGTCTGACCATACAAGGACATGGTCTGATCATGCCACATCTCCTGTGCTGAGATAATCTTATATATGTATCCCTGCTATGTACAGTGTAATGGATGTGTCTGACCATACAGGGACATGGTCTGATCATACCACATCTCCTGTGCTGAGATAATCTGATATATGTGTCCCTGCTATGTTCTGTGTAATGGATGTGTCTGACGGTACAGGAACATGGTCTGATCATACCACATCTCCTGGGCAGGGAAGGAAGTAAAAACGTATACAGATATTGCAGCTGATTCTTTTTGTCAGGTAAAACATTTTCCTGTCTATTTTCTAAAACAATGTTTTACTTCAAAGAAAGAATTATTTGCAAGATTATCTCAGTACAGGAACATTTTTTTAACCACATCCAATTGTGGAATGTACTAATATTCAAGATCTATTGATTAAAATTCACTTTGTCTATAGGACAACCATTTATGGTGCTTTATTTCACACTGCTGGTTTAAAATATCAGTGAGAATTAAGGATTTTGTAACACTCGATGGGTAGAGCATCAGAGCATCTAGGAGTGGAAACACTGGACCAAGACACTAATCGCAACCTAGAGGAGAGTGCCTAAGCAACTATCGAGTCTTCTCTAGTTCCTCCAATGGAGAAGATAGGCTTATGTTAGGTTGCTGCAAGGTGCAAAAATAGGGTGTTTCTGCACCATGACAACTGATCCCAGGGGTCAGAAATTCTCAAAATCGTCTTCAAAAGAAGCTTTAAACACCGTACCCTGGGCACAGGGCATTACTACAGTATAATGGGTTCAGGTTCATAGAAAGCATCCCGCATATGCTGTGAAAGCAGGCACGCAGGCATTGGTGAGTGTGACAAGTCGTGCCCTCACAATCATTACTGCAGTTCTGACTCGAGGGGTCACACAGGAGTTATTCCATAGCTTGGAACTGCACAGCACTCCCTGACATTACCGCTCTTCACACGCACTGCCTCACAATACTGATGAGATATGCCCGCTGTATCTCACAATATATTGTGGCTCTCAGTAGACAGCATGTGTTACGAGTGCTGACACCACTGAGGTTACATCAGGTCACACAGTGGGATTCCCTGGTGACTGATACACGCTGTGTAACCTGAGACAATCTCATGGAAGTACTGCCAGGAGCCGTACAGTGCCTGGTGACCCACCATATGAGGGATGCATTCTCTGTTCTTTCCCCGCATATACTGGGGCTACTTGAGCATTTATTTGGGTTTCATTATTTATTTATTGATTTATTTTTTAAATTATTTTTTACATCCTTTTGGGGGTTAGTTTGGATGGAATGAGAGACTTTAAACAAATTAATTTTACTTAAAAAAAGGTGAAAGAGGAATGTATTGGGGTTATTTTTTTATTGGTCTGGTTATTTGTGTCCTTACTGACTTGGTTAGTAATATTGGGTATCTGATTGACGCCTTGACATTACTAAGCTCTGGCCTTGATGCCAGCATATGACTCACCGCGGCCGGCGGACTCCGGTTGATACAGGCGATTCTTCTCCTTCCTTGTCACGGGTGGACCGCGCCTGCCGGTAGTGGGGCCCGGTGTAGTGCAGATCAAAATTAAGGACGTCTTAGTGGGAACAGATTAAACGGGATTTAATTTGTTTTCTTCGTGACGCCACCTATGAGTAGTTCGGTAAGGGCTACCGACGCTGCGGAACCTCCGGGGTGATGGACAGCAGCAAGATGTTACGCTCCCCACAGGCTGAGCGGTGATCCCCGGGGGCTGGAGCTGCTCAAGATGTTGTGCGGCAGCTGCGGTTACCTTTAGTTAATGACGGACAGTTCATAAGGAGACACGGACACAGATAGTCTCTGCAACGGGTCTTTACTGTCACCAGCAGGCAGTACATGGCTTACAGTGGTTGAGTAGAAGACCGGGTGGACTCAGCAGTGATAGTGCTCCTCAGAGATCCGCAGTGTTCCTCCATTCTACCTACTTAGCTTCCCTCTTCTTGTGCCAGCGTCGCCCAGGAATACCAGATCGGGTACGGGGAGGCTGCTTCAATGCCCTATCCATGATGTACGTTCTGGATGCTTTGGGAGCCTTGGATCCCTCAGTGGGTACACCGCTGGTTAGACGACTGGAAACTGGCTGGTGGTGGGGTGCTCCTGTAAAGCTGATCCTCCACGGGGCTGGTTCGCGTGGCAGAGGTGAACTGCTGCCAGCTTCGGTACCAGTGAACCGGCTGTGAGTTGTGGGCACGGGAGTCTTTTGGGAACCCGTGTAGAAATGCCCAATCCCGGTAGTTAAGGCCTCAGGTGCGGACACCCGACCGGTGACGGCCCAGGGGCCCGCACGAGGTGCGGAGCCCCCGGTCCTCTCCAAGTTCTGTGTTCTAGGTTCTGCTCTAGATTCCAGACTGTCTAGATTATTCTGTGTTCTCTTACACTACCCTAACACTCCACCCACCAGGACCTAGGATTGGTCCTCTGTTCTAGGTGTTGTATGTTGGGTTGGATCTCAGAGTTAACTATTGCACTGCTTTGTCAGAGAATATTGCGGCTGCAATACTCCCTTGTGACGCACTCGTTGCGGGGCGCCACACTCCCCCTTGGTTAAATCAGCTTGTCCCCAAGCGTCAAACTACTCACATTACAGAGGTTTTTGCATTTTTTTTATACACATATATGACACACTTTTATTAAAATAGAAAACAGGTAAAGGTATGCTTTGATGATATAAGCAAAGAAAAAGGTAATCACTTTGTGCGGACCCGGCGGGCGGTCGGCTGTACTTTAACTAGAGTCCAGGCTGTAGCCGCGAGATCACACAGTCAGTGGTTAACGGGAACAGAGTCATTGATGAAGTTCAAGTTTTAAAGTCACTGGCTCTGAGAACGATGGCGCACCCGGATAGCAAACCACCCATCTGCACAAGCATAGCGCTCGTAGGTGATTATATCGCCCCGGTATAGGTCGCGATCGGGATGTCCTCTTGGCAAGTTTGACTCAACGTCCCGGCGCCCCACAAACACCTCCTCATTCAAACCCACCTCCCAAGCGAACCCCCACCCGGTATTTAAATTAAAGGTGGAAATTCTACCTTCACGGCGGAGTTCATCAGGCAGCGGCGGCTGGCGGCGAGCCTCGGCACGGGCCTCCATGTTGGCGCGTTCTCGGGCTTGCCACTCCTCTCGTCGTCTCTGGCGTACATCTCCGTCGTTACGGCTCGGGGTGTAAAGATGAGTAACGGAGCTGGTGGTTTGGCGGGAAGCTTGAACTTGGCGGGCTGTCTGTATCGGAACCCGGTGGAACGGCACAGGGGAAGGTGTCGGCGTTGCACCCGACCAGTGTACCCGAGCTGTGTGCCCGGAAGGAAGTTCCTTGTTGTCTCCCCAAGCGAACCCGGTGTCGAAATCCTCAGCGGTGCTGTGGGTCTCGTCGTCATCCTCTCCGACCTCTTCCTCGATGACCACATCAGGCTGCTCGATGATGAGAGATATTGAAGCTTGTTCCGTTGTACAACAGGGCGGTGGTGCTGCGGATCCTTCCGTAGGGACGTCCTGCAGGGCTTCCAGGCTGCCTGCCTCTTCATCTGTTTCCGCAGGTAAAGGTGTTTCAATCCCGGTTACCAGGTAGGCCTCGGCAATGGCAAGGGAAGCCTCCGGTACGGGGATAAAACAGGCGACTGTCTCTGTAGTGGTGAAACATGTCGCGGGTTCCTCAGTGGGAACCTGGTAAAGATCGAGTTCTTCAATGGAGCGTGTTATGAGCTCCGGCTCAAGAACGGAATCGGTTACGATGTTGGTCGCTGGAACGGGTCGAGTTGCGGCCTCCACCGGAATGACACAGTCTATTGGCTCAGGTGACGGAGCAGGACAGGTGGCAGGCGACAATGAGGCGGTCGAGAAGCTGGTGACGTCGTCCGGGCTTGGAGAAGCTGTACCCGGTCGGCTCTGCTGCATCGCATGGTGTAGTCGTCTGCCTAGGGTCGCGCTCCAGCTACGGATCGTCCATTCCACTGTCTCTAGTAACCGCACCCGGAGGTCTTGTAGAGCCTCTAGCCAGAAGTCGGGGCTGCCATCTATAGTAAGGGCAGGATCCGGACCCGGTTGGCTGACGGCTGCTCTGGCCTCCGCCTCGACCTCCCGCATCAGGTCTTGGAGTCTCATGCTGGCCATTCTTCTTGGAGGGGAACCACACCCGTAGAACCGGTAAACGTCCTGGTAGAGCTGGTGAAGAAGTCTTCTCTTTCTGTCGGTGTGTCTTTGACACTCCCATTTCCTTTGGGCTTTTGTAGTCCAATCGTGGGAAAAGTCTTTGGGGTCCGCCCCCATGGTTGATTCGAGCAATCAGGGCGGACAAAGAGTTTGGCGCCTTTTGTCTTTAGCCCTCCCACAGTGAGGGGGGGGGTTGACTCACTCCTGGGCTTCACGTGGCGGCTTCTTGTGGCGGGAACGCCATCTTGGGCGCCATCTTGACCCAATGGTGTAAAGGCGGGAAAGTTCTTTTTAGGACGAACAAAGTCCAATTGTAGACAATAAAGTCCAGTTTAAGCACAATATACCCGTTGGATAACGGGCCTGCTCGTATCCTGTTCGTGACGCCAAATTCTGACTCACCGCGGCCGGCGGACTCCGGTTGATACAGGCGATTCTTCTCCTTCCTTGTCACGGGTGGACCGCGCCTGCCGGTAGTGGGGCCCGGTGTAGTGCAGATCAAAATTAAGGACGTCTTAGTGGGAACAGATTAAACGGGATTTAATTTGTTTTCTTCGTGACGCCACCTATGAGTAGTTCGGTAAGGGCTACCGACGCTGCGGAACCTCCGGGGTGATGGACAGCAGCAAGATGTTACGCTCCCCACAGGCTGAGCGGTGATCCCCGGGGGCTGGAGCTGCTCAAGATGTTGTGCGGCAGCTGCGGTTACCTTTAGTTAATGACGGACAGTTCATAAGGAGACACGGACACAGATAGTCTCTGCAACGGGTCTTTACTGTCACCAGCAGGCAGTACATGGCTTACAGTGGTTGAGTAGAAGACCGGGTGGACTCAGCAGTGATAGTGCTCCTCAGAGATCCGCAGTGTTCCTCCATTCTACCTACTTAGCTTCCCTCTTCTTGTGCCAGCGTCGCCCAGGAATACCAGATCGGGTACGGGGAGGCTGCTTCAATGCCCTATCCATGATGTACGTTCTGGATGCTTTGGGGAGCCTTGGATCCCTCAGTGGGTACACCGCTGGTTAAACGACTGGAAACTGGCTGGTGGTGGGGTGCTCCTGTAAAGCTGATCCTCCACGGGACTGGTTCGCGTGGCAGAGGTGAACTGCTGCCAGCTTCGGTACCAGTGAACTGGCTGTGAGTTGTGGGCACGGGAGTCTTTTGGGAACCCGTGTAGAAATGCCCAATCCCGGTAGTTAAGGCCTCAGGTGCGGACACCCGACCGGTGACGGCCCAGGGGCCCGCACGAGGTGCGGAGCCCCCGGTCCTCTCCAAGTTCTGTGTTCTAGGTTCTGCTCTAGATTCCAGACTGTCTAGATTATTCTGTGTTCTCTTACACTACCCTAACACTCCACCCACCAGGACCTAGGATTGGTCCTCTGTTCTAGGTGTTGTATGTTGGGTTGGATCTCAGAGTTAACTATTGCACTGCTTTGTCAGAGAATATTGCGGCTGCAATACTCCCTTGTGACGCACTCGTTGCGGGGCGCCACACATATATTACCTAGTTGAAATCAACTCAAAATCCCCTGTTTTCCAACACTCCTGGGCAGTGAGACAGCCGCGGTGATGCCCGAGGAGTGACCCATGTAATGGGGGCGGCACTCATGGGGTGGCTGCGGCCTGCTAATTTTTTTAAAGATTTTAAAATCTTTTAAGATTTTTAAATTCACTCAACTTTTCAGCTGATCAAGTGGATTGATGGATAGATATATTGATGGATGTAAAGTACAGACTGATTTATAGAAAAATGGAAAAATTAGACTTACAGATAGATATCAAACAGCTATATAATGTCCCATCTCCCTATATATATTGTAAACAAACAACTTTCAATGCCTTTCATGATGCACTAATGGGTATTTTAGCCTTATATTTAGCTTTAAAGAACTAATAAATAAAAAGACATGTAGTACCCCTTATTTCTCCTTGCCAGATAGGGTACAGCAGACAGCTGCAGCCTACAGACCACAGCTGGTGGCTTTATCTTGGTTGTTATCAAAATTGGGGGGACCCCATACCAATTTTTTTTTCTTTTACAGTAATCTGCCATAAGTATGTTGCCATACTGGCAACCAATCACAGATGCTGGCAGAGAGGGTGGGCAGGGCTACGTCTGTCTTTAACCAACCAATGAGGTAAGGGGGAAGCAGGCAATATATCTGAGGTTCCCCGAAGCATGGGGACAGCGGTGCTGAAGCTTGCTAAGGAATAATGTATGTAGATAATGTGTGTGACAAAAGAGTGGGCCTCCAATGGAAAATGATTTGAGCTTTGTGCCCTTTTGATGGTGTTTTCTAGATCCTTGATTTTGCCTCCCATTGATTTGAATGGGGCTCAGGAGTTTGCTGAACTGTTGGTCGATCAATTTGCTGAACATATGCCAATTTGGCAAGCTGAACCAAAACCAAACTTCAAGAAGTTCGCTCATCTCTACGCTTGACATGCCCACTTCTCTTTAAAGTGCCAGCCTATGGCTGAGAAGCACAAAGTATTCAAGACACCTTCTCCCCATGGAAGGTGCCTGAGCAACGAGGTCCTTTGCCTAGAGACATGCTGCTAGTTGTCCTGTCCTGGATCCTGTTTTCTGTGCCTTGTTATCCAGTTATCCATTTTGCTAACCCTTGTCTGTGTCATAGTGCCTACTAGTACTTGTCAAAGCCTGAACCAGCCATGTTGCTTTACTCTCTGTACCAGTTTGAACCTGCCCTACCCTCTGCATCAATCTGAACCTGCCATACCCTCTGCACCAGCCGGAACTAGTCATTCTATTTTACCTACTGCACCTGCCATACCTGCTGCGCCAACCATGCAGTCAGTTCCTGACTGCATCAGTGAGTGCACCTGCCTGCTTAAGTGCCTATACCTGCATCCTCGACCTTTGGGGCCAGCTATCAAGGTACTGAGATCCTCCGGGGTAGCATCTGGCAGCTATCTTCCATCAAAACTATAAAATCACAATCAGAGGCTCTAGTGAAGATACTGTAGTTATACTCCTCCAGGTCGAGATTGGTACAGTGGCCAAATGAGTCCACTTCCCTATGCTCATACCCTTAAGCATTACATTACTCAGCCCAGTGCTGAGTTACTGCTGCCATATGTGTCCCTATTGCTGGACCTATTTGGTATATCTATACTATTCTCCTATGCTCACTTATCATTTCACTTATTACTGTATGCTATATTCTGTCCTGCAGAGTATCTCACCTATAACTCTATTTTTCTGTCCTGAAGAGCATCTCACTTATAATGTTATATTATTTTCCTGCCCTGTAGAGTATGTTGACTATAACTCTATATTTTTCCCATTATACGTCATTATACTTGTCAGTGAGCCGATATTTCACCTGCACACGTGCTGCCTCCATCTCATTGAACTCCTAGCAGCGGACTTAAGGGAAATGGCGCCCAGAGATGGCACATGCACAGATCTCGGCTCGTCATTTTCTTGCATAGAAACACCACGGGTAATTTGCAGTAAATTGGCTAATTTACAGGTGTCCAATGATTGCTTTATTAACTGGGGCTTTATTAACTGGGGCTATTGTTGTTATTAAACCTCTTTAATAAACTGTTCTTAATAAACTGCTTCAATAAACTCTTTTTATTTTATCCTTGTGGGCAATTTTTCAATATGGGCAGTTGTCCATATGGGGAATTTTACATGTAGGCAATTTTCTAAGTGGGCAATTTTCCTGTGGGCAGTTTTCTGGTCACCATATTAAGCCACCTTTTAGACATAGGAGAGTGACTGTGAATATATGCAATCTTACTTGAGCAATGTTTAGTTATCTTATACATCATATACTGTATACCATGTTGAGAGTGATCTATTCACTGATTTGGTTAAATGCTTGACCTCGTTTCCACCTTTTTGATTTGTTCTTTAGCACCATTTGATCTGTGGTCTGATCTTTAAAACAATGCAAACAACTAATTAAGAAGTGAGCAGCTTAATTCCCCATGTGCTTTTTAATGACTTTATACATTTTCGTTTCCAATATCTTCTTGGAGGCATGATCAGCATATTGACATTTGCTATTGAGCACATAAATTGACATTTTCTACTGCCTCTAAAAATAAATTAATTAAAATTTATTTCTTAAATCTGACTATAAAAAAAATGTGTACTTGCTTAAGACTTTACTGTAGAAGGTAAAGGACAAATGAGTATATTTTATATTTTATATAGTTCAGAAATAATTTGTAATAGTGCTTATATTTTATTTACCTTAATGTAATTCACCATATATTTTCATAATGTAGTTTTTTGATGAAAATTCTGTTTCGCATAGTTTTATAATATAACATTATTTATAGTTGCTAGATCCAGTAGGAGTCGTAGTACAAATTATATACTTGTGCTAGAATCTGTTTGCAGGTCGTTATGCAGCCACTGTATAGGAGTACAGTGTAATAGGAATGTGCTATCTATTATATAATTGCCGTAGCGACTTCCGTCGGAGCGGCGCTGCTTCCGGTGGCTTGGTTAGCGCGAGCGAGCTGCTTCCCCTGGACTCTCCCCGTGGCCGCGTAGCGGCCACGGCGACTCCCGAAGCAATGCCCGCAAAGCGGGCATTGCGAGTCGTTGCAGCCTCGCGAAGCAATGCCCGCGAAGCGGGCATTGCGAGTCGCTGACACCCACCAACCAAGCCACAGAAGCCCATACTACTGTAGTGTACACCGCTATACTATACTACAGTCCCATGCCCATAAGCGCCATGGGACTGTAGTATACCATCGCGCTGTACACTACAGACCCCTGCCGCTCTAAGCCACTACGCGCTGTACACTACACTAACCAAGCCACACAACCCCATACTACTGTAGTGTACACCGCTATACTATACTACAGTCCCATGCCCATAAGCGCCATGGGACTGTAGTATACCATCGCGCTGTACACTACAGACCCCTGCCGCTCTAAGCCACTACGCGCTGTACACTACACTAACCAAGCCACACCACCCCATACTACTGTACTGTACACCGCTATACTATACTACAGTCCCATGCCCATAAGCGCCATGGGACTGTAGTATACCATCGCGCTGTACACTACAGCCCTCTGACGCGGTAAGCCACTACGCGCTGTACACTACAGCCCCCTGCCCCCGCACCCCTACCCCCTACCGCCCTAACCCACTACCCCGCCGCAGCCACTACCCCGCCGCCGAAGCCCCTACCCCCTGCCGCCCTAACCCACTACCCCGCCGCAAGCCCCTACCCCCTGCCGCCCTAACCCCTAAGCCACTACCCCGACGCCGAAGCCCCTACCCCCTGCCGCACTACCCCGCCGCACCCACTACCCTCTGCCGCAAGCCACTACCCCCTGCCGCCCTAACCCCTAAGCCACTACCCCGCCGTCGAAGCCCCTACCCCCTGCCGCACTACCCCGCCGCACCCACTACCCTCTGCCGCAAGCCCCTACCCCCTGCCGCCCTAACCCCTAAGCCACTACCCCGCCGCCGAAGCCCCTACCCCCTGCCGCCGTAAGCCACTAGCCCGCATCCACACCTAAACCCCTGCCGCCGCAAGCCCCTAACCCCTAAGCCGCACCTAATCCCCTACCCCTACCCCCTAAACCGCACCTAAACCCCTGCCGCCCTAAGCCCCTACCCCCTAAGCCGCACCTAACCCCCTACCCCCTGCCGCCGTAAGCCACTACCCCGCATCCGCAAATAAACCCCTGCCGCCGCAAGCCCCTAACCCCTAAGCCGCACCTAATCCACTACCCCTACCCCATAAGCCGCACCTAAATCCCTGCCGCCCTAAGCCCCTACCCCCTAAGCCGCACCGAACCCCCTACCCCCTGCCGCCGTAAGCCACTACCCCGCATCCGCACCTAAACCCCTGCCGCCGCAAGCCCCTAACCCCTAAGCTGCACCTAATCCCCTACCCCTACCCCCTAAACCGCACCTAAACCCCTGCCGCCCTAAGCCCCTACCCCCTAAGCCGCACCTAACCCCCTACCCCCTGCCGCCCTAAGCCACTACGCCGCATCCGCACCTAAACCCCTGCCGCCGCAAGCCCATACCCCTTAAGCCGCACCTAATCCCCTACCTCTACCCCCTAAACTGCACCTAAACCCCTGCCGCCCTAAGCCCCTACCCCCTAAGCCGCACCTAACCCCCTACCCCCGTAAGCCACTACCCCGCATCCGCACCTAAACCCCTGCCGCCCTAAGCCCCTACCCCCTAAGCCGCACCTAACCCCCTACCCCCTGCCGCCGTAAGCCACTACCCCGCATCCGCACCTAAACCCCTGCCGCCGCAAGCCCCTAACCCCTAAGCCGCACCTAATCCACTACCCCTACCCCCTAAGCCGCACCTAAACCCCTGCCGCCCTAAGCCCCTACCCCCTAAGCCCCTACCCTCTAAGCCCCGCCGCTTTCCCTAACACCTAAGGCCCTACACCCGAAGCCCCCGCCGTCCCCTAACCTAACGTCCCCGTCGATCACTTACATGCCTTCAAGTCATCTGATCGTCCGTCCGATCCTCAAGTCCTCCGTCCGGCCAGGCGTCCTCTTCCTCCGGTCCCGGGGGTCTTCTCTCTTCTTTCCGCCATCTCCGCCTCTTCGTCCGTCCCCGGGGATCTTCTGTCTTCTTTCCGCCAACTTCCAGCTCCGACGTCCTCTTCAACTAACATTAAGATACAATGGACGATCAATCCGCCATTGTATCTCAATGAAATGTGAAGGGCTCTTCTGATTGGTCGCTGTCTACTGCCCTCAGCCAATCAGAAGAGCCCCTCATTCAGTTCTCATTCAGGTCCGTCTTTTTTCCCATTGACATACATTAGCGGTGTCTCGGCGATTTTATGGCCGGCCACCTGGTTCTATTTGTCGGCCCTAAAATCGCGGACACACCGCTAATGCATGTCTATGGGCAAGTCAGCTCGAATTCTGATTGGTCGGCGTTCAATCCGAAATCGGGCTGACTGCCCATAGACATGCATTAGCGGTGTGTCCGCGATTTTAGGGCCGACAAATAGAACCAGGTGGTCGGCCATAAAATCGCCGACACACCGCTAATGCATTTCAATGGGAAAAAAGAAAGGCGGACCTGAATGAGAACTGCGTCTCAGCCTAAATAATAAATTAAATAATAAAAAAAATAATTAAAAAAGAATTAAAAAATAATAAAAAAATAATTTAAAAATAATAAAAAAATCAATAAAAAATAATAATAAAAAAATAAAATATATGCTAATAAGATCAGCCCTTTGCGGACCTGAATGAGAACTGCCTCTCAGCCTAAATAATAAATTAAATAATAAAAAAAATAATTAAAAAAGAATTAAAAAATAATAAAAAAATAAATTAAAAATAATAAAAAATTCAATAAAAATAATAATAAAAAAATAAAATATATGCTAATAAGATCAGCCCTTTGCGGACCTGAATGAGAACTGCCTCTCAGCCTAAATAATAAATTAAATAATAAAAAAAATAATTAAAAAATAATTAAAAAATAATTAAAAAATTAATTAAAAATAATAAAAAATTCAATAAAAATAATAATAAAAAAATAAAATATATGCTAATAAGATCAGCCCTTTGCGGACCTGAATGAGAACTGCCTCTCAGCCTAAATAATAAATTAAATAATAAAAAAAATAATTAAAAAAGAATTAAAAAATAATAAAAAAATTAATTAAAAATAATAAAAAATTCAATAAAAATAATAATAAAAAAATAAAATATATGCTAATAAGATCAGCCCTTTGCGGACCTGAATGAGAACTGCCTCTCAGCCTAAATAATAAATTAAATAATAAAAAAAATAATTAAAAAAGAATTAAAAAATAATAAAAAAATTAATTAAAAATAATAAAAAATTCAATAAAAATAATAATAAAAAAATAAAATATATGCTAATAAGATCAGCCCTTTAGCGGACCTGAATGAGAACTGCCTCTCAGCCTAAATAATAAATTTAATAATAAAAAAAATAATTAAAAAAGCATTAAAAAATAATAAAAAAATAAATTAAAAATAATAAATAATTCAATATAAAATAATAAAAAAAATTAAATATATGCTAATCATATCAGCCCTTTAGCGCACCTGAATGACAACTGCCTCTCAGCCTAAATAATAAATTTAATAATAAAAAAATAATTAAAAAATAATTAAAAAATTATAAAAAAAAAAAAAACATAATTAAAAAATAAATAACAAATAATAAATAATAATTTAAAAAAAAATGCTAATAATAATATTACTGCTAATAATAATGCTATTAATGCTAATAATTATGTTATTAATGCTATTATTAATGCTAATAATGCTATTATTAATTCTATTTATGCTAATAATAATGCTATTAATGCTATTAATAATGTTATTAATGCTATTATTAATGCTAATAATCCTATTATTAATGCTATTTATGCTAATAATAATGCTATTAATGCTATTAATAATGTTATTAATGCTATTAATAATGCTAATAATGCTATTATTAATGCTATTAATGCTAATAATAATGCTATTAATGCTATTAATAATGTTATTAATGCTCTTAATAATGCTAATAATGCTATTATTAATGCTATTAATGCTAATAATAATCCTAATTAATGCTATTAATAATGCTATTCATGCTATTAATAATACTATTAATGCTATTAATGCTAATAATAATGCTATTAATGCTATTAATAATGTTATTAATGCTATTATTAATGCTAATAATGCTATTATTAATTCTATTAATTTAATAATAATGATATTAATGCTATTAATAATGTTATTAATGCTATTAATAATGCTAATAATCCTATTATTAATGCTATTTATGCTAATAATAATGCTATTAATGCTATTAATAATGTTATTAATGCTATTATTAATGCTAATAATGCTATTATTAATTCTATTAATTTAATAATAATGCTATTAATGCTATTAATAATGTTATTAATGCTATTAATAATGCTAATAATCCTATTATTAATGCTATTTATGCTAATAATAATGCTATTAATGCTATTAATAATGTTATTAATGCTATTAATAATGCTAATAATGCTATTATTAATCTATTAATGCTAATAATAATGCTATTAATGCTATTAATAATGTTATTAATGCTATTATTAATGCTAATAATGCTATTATTAATGCTATTAATGTAATATTTATCCTATTAATGGTATTAATTAATGCTATTAATGCTATAATAATATAATGCTATTTATGCTATTAATGCTAATAATAATGCAAATTAATGCTATTAATAATGTTATTAATGCTCTTAATAATGCTAATAATCTATTATTAATGCTATTAATGCTAATAAATAATCCTATTAATGCTATTAATAATGCTATTCATGTTATTAATAATACTATTAATGCATTTTAATGCTAATAATAATGCTATTAATGCTATTAATAATGTTAATAATGCTATTATTAATGCTAATAATGCTATTATTAATTCTATTAATTTTAATAATAATGCTATTAATGCATATTAATAATGTATTAATGATATGCTATTATAATGCTAATAATCTATTATTAATGCTATTTATGCTAATAATAATGCTATTAATGCTATTAATAATGTTATTAATGCTATTATTAATGCTAATAATCTATATTAATTCTATTAATTTTAATAATAATGCTATTAATGCTATTAATAATGTTATTAATGCTATTAATAATGCTAATAATCCTATTATTAATGCTATTTATGCTAATAATAATGCTATTAATGCTATTAATAATGTTATTAATGCTATTAATAATGCTAATAAATGCTATTATTAATGCTAATTAATGCTATTAATAATGTTTATTAATGCTATTATTAATGCTAATAATGCTATTATTAATGCTATTAATGTCAATATTTATCCTATTAATGGTATTATTAATGCTATTTAATGCTAATAATAAATGCTATTTATGCTATTAATGCTAATAATATAGCTATTAATGCTATATAATAATGTTATATAATGCTATTATTAATGCTAATAATGCTATTATTAATTCTATTAATGCTAATAATAATGCTATTAATGCTATTAATAATGTTATTAATGCTATTATTAATGCTAATTAATGTCTATTATTAATGCTATTAATGTCAATATTTATCCTATTAAGGGTATTAATTAATGCTATTAATGCTAATAATAATGCTATATTAATGCTATTAATGCTAATAATAATGCTATTAATGCTATTAATAATGTTATTAATGCTATTATTAATGCTAATAATGCTATTATTAATATATTTATGCTAATAATAATGCTATTAATGCTATTAATAATGCTATTAATGCTATTAATAATGCTATTAATCTATATATTTATGCTATTAATGCTATTAATGCTAATATTAATCCTATTAATGTATTATTAATGCTATTAATGCTATTAATAATGCTATTATTAATGCTATTAATAATGTTATTAATGCTATTATAATGCTAATAATGCTATTATTAATTCTATTAATGCTAATAATAATGCTATAATGCTATTAATAATGTTATTAAATGCTATTATTAATGCTAATAATCCTATTATTAATGCTAATTTATAGCTAATAATAATGCTATTAATGCTATTAATAATGTTATTAATGCTATTAATTAATGCTAATTAATGCTATTAATTAATTTCTATTAATGCTAATAATAATGCTATTAATGCATTATTCTAATAATGTTATTAATGCTATTATTAATGCTAATAATGCTATTATTAATGCTATTTATGCTAATAATAATGCTATTAATGCTATTAATAATGCTATTAATGCTATTAATAATGCTATTAATCCTATTATTTATGCTATTAATGCTAATATTTATCCTATTAATGGTATTATTAATGCTGTTAATGCTAATAATAATGCTATTAATGCTAATAATAATGCTATTAATGCTATTAATAATGTTATTAATGCTATTATTAATGCTAATAATGCTATTATTAATTCTATTAATGCTAATAATAATGCTATTAATGCTATTAATAATGTTATTAATGCTATTATTAATGCTAATAATCCTATTATTAATGCTATTTAATGCTAATAATAATGCTATTAATGCTATTAATAATTTATTAATGCTATTAATAATGCTAATAATGCTATTATTAATGTTATTAATGCTAATAATAATGCTATTAATGCTATTAATAATGTTATTAATGCTATTAATAATGCTAATAATGCTATTATTAATGCTATTAAATGCTAATAATAATCCTATTAATGCTATTAATAATGCTATTCATGCTATTAATAATACTTCTAATGCTATTAATGCTAATAATAATGCTATTAATGCTATTAATAATGTTATTAATGCTATTATTAATGCTAATAATGCTATTATTAATTCTATTAATTTTAATAATAATGCTATTAATGCTATTAATAATGTTATTAATGCTATTATTAATGCTAATAATGCTATTTATGCTAATAATAATGCTATTAATGCTATTAATAATGCTATTAATGCTCTTATTTATGCTATTAATGCTATTAATGCTAATATTTATCCTATTAATGGTATTATTAATGCTATTAATGCTAATAATAATGCTATTAATGCTATTAATGCTAATAATAATGCTATTAATGCTATTAATAATGTTATTAATGCTATTATTAATGCTAATAATGCTATTATTAATGCTATTAATGCTAATAATAATGCTATTAATGCTATTAATAATGCTATTAATGCTATTATTAATACTAATAATGCTATTATTAATGCTATTAATGCTAATAATAATGCTATTAATGCTATTAATAATGCTATTAATGCTATTAATTATGCTATTAATGCTATTAATGCTAATATTTATCCTATTAATGCTATTAATGCTAATAATAATTCTATTAATGCTAATAATAATGCTATTAATGCTATTAATGCTATTAATTATGCTATTAATGCTATTAATGCTAATAATAATGCTATTAATTCTATTAATAATGCTATTAATGTTATTAATAATGTTATTAATGCTATTATTAATGCTAATAATGTTATTATTAATGCTATTAATGCTAATAATAATGCTATTAATGCTATTAATAATGTTATTAATGCTATTATTAATGCTAATAATGCTATTATTAATGCTATTAATGCTAATAATAATGCTATCAATGCTATTAATAATGTTATTAATGCTATTATTAATGCTAATATTGCTATTAATAATGCTATTAATGCTAATAATAATGCTATTAATGCTATTAATACTGTTATTAATGCTCATAATACTGCTAATAATGCTATTAATACTGCTATTACTGCTAATAATAATGCTATGGCTTATACTATTGCTATTGATGATGCGATTATTATTTTAAAATCTTTAAAAAAACAATAAACATATTTTAGATACCCGATGCATTTGCATCAGGCTAACAGCTATAACTACTATAATCAAATTAATGCACGTTCTAGAATCCCGATGCATTTGCATCGGGCTCACAGCTAGTACTTTATAATTATCTACCTTAGTTAATGATCCAGCACTACATGCAGATAAATTAATCTCTGTATAGAATAGAGCCCTTTGTAGTGAACTTTGTCCCAGTTACAATTGTTGATTGCATCCTGTGTTATGTTATCAGTGTGTTAAGGTGGTGTCACACCTGGCGACGTCGCTAGCACCATCGCCGAAAAAGTGACGTATCAGCGATGTCGCTAGCGACGTCGCGCTGTGTAAATGAGCGGCGCGATCGCGTTTTATCGCTGGTCGCATGTTGACAGGTTTACGGGAAGAACCGTAAACCTGTCAACTGGCGACCTGCGATAAGGCTGGATCGCGCCGTGTGACATCGCCAGAGCGATGTCGGCGGCGATCCAGTCAATACCCCAGCGTTGCTGCGGATCGCTCGCTGGGCTGAGCCCAGCCCAGCGAGCGATGTCACCGCCCGCATCGCTGCGGTGTCGCCGGCCGCAGCGATGCTGTTTGACAGCTGGCCAGCGATGTCGGAAGCGAGCGGGCACCCGCGCATCGCTTCCGACATCGCTGGCCAGATCGTGCTGTGTGACAGCACCTTTTAGTTCCTGCTATGTGCCCAGTACTAACTCAGATCGTTTGTATTGTAGTTTTCACCAAATTAAATCAAGTTCACATCATCACCTCAATAAATATAGACTTCAGAACCTCTACAGTCTGTTTACTTGGGAAGTGGACGAGGCTTTAGCTGTATGCTGAAATCCACACAGCACTACACGTGGAGGAAGGCAGAACAGCCACTCTGCACCAGGCTTTGTGAGTGTAATATTTAAAAAGGATCTAAATGACAACCGTGCACCAGACTTTGTGGGATTAATCTTAAAAAATGATCTGTTTAAGTACACAGATCCTGGAACTGTGGCCAGTCTTAAAAAACTGTTTTGTGTGGCCACTGCACCAGACTCTGTAGGGTTGTTCTTAAAAAAAGTCTGTGTGTCCATTGCACCAGGAAATGTGGGCTTAATTTTGAAAAAGGTTTTGTGTGACCACCTCATCTGGCTCTTTTGAGGGAATCTTAAAATGAATCTGTCACCAGATTTTTTTCCCTATAAGCTTCGATCACCAACAGTAGACCTTACATACAGCATTCTATAATGATGTATATAAGCCCCCAGGCCAATCTATATAACGTTAAAAATACCTTTCATTATACTCACCTCCTGGGATCTCCAGTTCAATAGGCGTCACTGGTTTTGATCAGATGTTTCTTCTTTATTTTTGATCACCATCCTCCTTCATGTGTATGACATATGCCATATATAAGGGTTTGTTGTTAGTGTCCATTTATTGAGGAAAAACCTGGTGTCAGGTTCACTTTAGAAAAAGCTCTGTTGACCACTGCACTAAACTCTAATGGGCTAATCTTAAAAAAGCTCTATTTCAACACTGTGCACAAGTAACTGTGTGCTTAATCAATGCAAAAAAAAAAAAACTCTGGGCACGGCACCAGGCTCTGTTGGGCTAATTTTAAAAAAAAAGGTCTGTTTGACTATCGTGCACAAGGATCTGTGGGTTTAATCTATAAAAAAAACTGTGTGGCCACTGCAACGGGTACTTAAAGTAAATCTTCCAAGTTGCTTATACCATTCAAGCCAGCAGCATTCCAATTTGCATGTCAAAATACCCTTCCTAATCAACCCTGATTACCCTAAAATCATTGTATAAAAAAAGCATTTCTTACCTATATTTTTTGTATGCAAATTAGTGCTTTGAATATTCGAAAGATCATTGTTTCCCAATACTAGTCGGCCCTCTTTCCATATTATAACACCCCAGTGGGCATGATAACTACAGATGAGTCAACCTTTTGAAGTTCAGGTTGGGTTTGGTTCACCGAATTGGCATAAGCTCGACAAACTATTCGACGAACTGTTCGTCGAATTTCCAAGCCCCATTGAAATCAATGGGAGGCAAAATCAAGGGCATAGAAAACACCTTAAAAGGGGCCCAAAAGCACCAGTAAAAGTGCCATATATTCCCCGTTGTTAAAATTTTTATCATTGTGCATGGGTCAAGGCCTGGCCCAGTGTTTCAAGCTTCAACATTAATCAGAAACAAGGAGATGAGTGACACATGTAAGCATGGTGCTCAGAGAGCCTTGCTAAATTGATGGAACACACAACCCCGAGAAGAGTCTCCATATTTAAAAAAATTAGGGACAGGCGCCATGAAAGTGGCATCGATTGACCCAAAATAAAAATTGTACAATGGTGTAGCCTGCTTGCATTTCACAGGGTCTGGAACATTCCTACTTGAACGTCAAAATACCCTTACTAATCAGCCCTGTTCAACATCATTCTCTAAAATCATTGTTTAAAAAAAGCATTTCTTTCAGAATAAAAATTGTATAATGGTACAACCTGCATGTATGGCACAGGGTTTGTAACACCGCTTGGCTTAGCATTTGAAGGTTAAACATTGATTAGTAACAGGTGAATGAGTGATATGTGTTGCCATCGTGCAGAGAGTCCTGCTAAATTCAGGAAACAGACAAGAAGGAGACCCCAAAAAGAGTCTCCACATTTAAAAAAATTAGGACCAGTCACCATGAAAGTGGCATCAATTGACCCAGAGTAAAAATTGTATAATGGCACAGACTGCATGCATGGCACAGGGTTTTGAACAGGGCCTGGCCTAGAATTTAAAGGTTAAACATTGAATTAGTAACAGTAGGATGAGTGATATGTGTAGGAATCGTGTTCAGAGAGCCCTCTTAAATTCAGGAAACAGACAAGAAGGAGACCCTAAGAAGAGTCTCCATATTTCAAAAAATTATGAAAATGGCATCAATCAACCCAGAATAAAATTTGTATAGTAGCAAGATCAATGCTGGACAAAAGTACAACATCACCTTATTATTATTATTTATTTATAGAGCACCATTGACTCCATGGTGTTGTACATGAGTAGGGGTTACATACAAACAAGTTAAAAATACAATGAACAAACTAACAGTGACAGACTGGTACAGAGGGGAGAGAGGACCCTGCACTTGTGCGCTTACATTCTACAGGGCAATGGGAAGGGGAACAGTGGGTTGGGTCTGCTCGGGTGGTGTAGCACCGGGTCCAATAGTGGTGAAGTACTGGGTCCTGTGGTGGTGGAGCGCCTGGTCCAGTGGTGGTGAGGTGGCACTGTGGTCATTGTAGGCTATAGGCTGTTCTTAAGAGATGGGTTTTTAGGTTCCGCTAGAAGGTTCCAAGTGTAGGGGACAGTCGGATGTTTTGAGGTGCAGAATTCCAGAGGATGGGGGATGCTCGGGCGAAGTCTTGCAGGTGGTAAGATGAGGAACCGACAAGTGTGGAGCAAAGGAGGAGGTCTTGGGAGGATGGAAGATTACGAGTTGGATGATATCGCGAGATTAGTTCAGAGATATATGAGGGGACAGATTGTGGACGGCTTTGTAAGTCAATGTTAGTAGTTTGAATTGGATACCCTGGGGAATTGGAAGCCAATGGAAGGATTTGCAGAGAGTAGAAGTGAAAGGAGCAGCGAGGAGAGAGGTGGATTAGTCAGGCAGCAGAGTAAAGGACAGATTGGAGAGGTGTAAGTGTGTTAGCAGGGAGGCCACAGAGGAGGAGGTTTCAGTAGTCGATATGGGAGATGATGAGGGCATGTACTAGTAGTTTAGTAGATTGAGGGTTGAGGAAGGGATGGATTCTGGAAATATTTTTGAGTTGGAGGCGGCAGGAGGTAGCGAGAACTTGAATGTGTGGTCTGAAGTATAAGGCAGAGTCAAGAATCACTCCGAGGCAGCAGACTTCAGGTACAGGGTCAAAGTGTGATATAATTTATTGTGATAGATCAGGTAAGGGAGGTGCACGAGATGGGTGAAAGATGATGAGTTCAGTTTTGTCTACATTTAGTTTAAGGAAGCGAGAGGAGAAGAAGGAGGATATGGGTGATAGACACTCTGGGATTCTGGACAGCAGAGAGGTGACATCTGGGCCAGAGAGGTAGATCTGAGTGTCATCAGCGTACAGGTGGTACTAGAATCCATGGGACTTTCAGTTGTCCTAGGCCAAGGTTATAGATGGAAAAAAGAAGGGGTCCCAGGACAGAGCCTTGAGGCACCCCAACAGAGAGAGGATGGGGTGAGGAGGTAGTGTTGGAGTGGAAGATACTAAATGTGCGATTGGAAAGGTAGGAAGAGATTCAGGAGCGGGCAAGGTCAGTGATACCAATGGAAGAGAGGATCTGTAATAGGAGGCAGTGGTCGACTGTGTCGAATGCAAAGGACAGGTCAAGAAGGAGGAGGATGGGGAAGTGTCCGTTAGCTTTAGTGGTAAGTAGGTCGTTAGTAATTTTGGTTAAGGCGGTTTCAGTGGAGTGGTGGGGGGCGGAAGCCATATTGAAGGTTGTCAAAGAGAGAGTTGGATGAGAGGTGGGATGAGAGCTGTGTGACAGACATCTCCATAGTATTTTAATTCCAACAATGCTTGATGGTGGTGAGCCCTAGCAGTGCAGCACAGAGGTTAGGGGAGATGCTCTCTGGCCTAATGAAACATTAAGGGAAAGGTCAAGGGCACAGCTGGAGGCACTAGAGGAGGCAGAATCAGTGGATAAGGCAGTATATCTAGAGATTTGTCCCAAAAGTATTTGTGATTTCAACATTTGGGGAGTAGCCCCTTTCCCGCCTAGCCCTGCATCCATCAGAGTCACCAAATGCCCAATGAGTGAGATGTAACTCCCCTGGCCATATTTGCTTTCCAGGTGTCAGTGGTGATATGCATCCTGTCACACAAAGAGTGTCTCGAGGAACGGGAGATGTTGTCTGCGACATGTTGGTGTAGCGCAGGTACAGTTTTCTTTGAGAAATAATGGCAGCTGGGCAACAGATACTGGGGAGCTGTGATGGCCATCAGCTTTTGAAAGCCGTCAGTATCCACCAGGCAGAAAGGCAGCATTTTTGTGGCTAACAAATTGGAGATGGTAAAGTTCAAACTCTTTGCTTTGGGATGTGTAGGAGGAAATAATCTTTTACGTGACCACAACTGTGGGACTGAGGGCTGACTACTGTGCAGACAGAGGGTGGAATAGGGTGTGCCCGACAAACTATTGCATTGTGAGGAAGGTGCAGGACATGTTATGGTGGGTTGACAAACAAGTGATGTGCTTGGTGACTTAGATTGGTCAAAAACAGCAGGCATGTCCACTTCTGTAACAGCTGACAGGCTCTCACTTGCCCTGACAGTAGAAGGTAAACAAATGGAGGTTCTGAACAAAACCCTGTTTGGCAACACTTGTCATGGTGACTGAGGACGAAAAAGAGGCAGATGTGGTTGATGTGGTGGACGGTATCTGGTGAAGCCCGCTAGGCACAGTTTTAGCGCAGTAGCTTTACCAAGGTAACACATGGTGCTAGGCCATTAACTTATAAAATAACTCTGGTCAGAATTGAAAGAATTGTCCTGGTCTTGAAGGTGAAAGTAGGCTGGGTGGTGAAGGGTTAAACTATGCCAATCTTGGTGGTCTGTGTCAACTCTGAAAACAGGCTCTAGAAGGCCTTTTTGGAAAATTGTTCTGTAGTTAACCCCTTCATGACCTATGATGTACCTGGTTGCTCTGGGTTTAAACTATGACAATCTTGGCTGTCTCTGTCAACTGTATAATCAGGCTCTGTAGAGACCTTTGTTTAAGGCTAGGGTCACACTTGCGGCAGAATTGTTAAATCCTGATCCGGTTTTGAGCTGTTAAAAAGCTCAAAACCGGATCAGGAACCGCTCCCCATAGGAGCCCATTATATTAACTAGTGTTGAGCCACCACTCTAGTGTTCTAGTTCGATTCGATTTGTCGAATGGGAGGTGTGTTCGTTGAATGTTCGTTGAACAACCTTGAACACACTAAAACACTAGTGTGGTGGTCAATTTCAGTTCCGCAATGTATATACATATATTGCGGAACTGAAATGTAGTAAAAGCAAGGGTTAAAAATAATAAAATATTGATACTCACATCTCTAATCCATCCAGTGATGCTTCCAGAACTGCCTACCTGTCAGAGATATGATCCCGGCAGCATTTCCCGGTGAAATGACGCGTTCTCGCAATAACTCGTCATGTGCCCGGAAACCGCTGCCGAGATTATAACGGCACCGCAGGTCCTACAGGTCTTCACTAGTAGTGAATACTAGTGAGGACCTGAGGTCACGTGACGAGTTATTGCGATAACTCGTCATGTGACCGAAAACTACTGCCTGGATTATGACATCACCGCAGGTCCTACAGATCCTCTCTACTATTCACTACTAGTGAGGGCTTGTAGGACCTGCAGTGACGTCATAATCTTGGGAGCAGTTTCCGGTCACATGACGAGTTATCGCAAGAACTTGTCATTTCACTGGGAAACGCTGCCGGGATCACATCTCCGACAGGTAGGCTGTGCTGAAAGTGTCGCTGGATGGATTAGAGAGGTGAGTATAGATTTTTTTTTATTTTTAACCCTTGATTTTACTTCCTTTCAGTTCCGCAATGTATGTTTATACATTGTGGAACTGAAATCGAACTGAAATCGAACATGACCTCGAACTGCTGAATTTTTAGCAAATTGTTCTAATTAGATTAATAACTCTAACATCGCCAAAAACAGCTCGGATTTGAGTTTGGCGAACAATTCGATTTGAACACCGCTCATCTCTAATGTTAACCGGATTGCTCTACATACAATCCGGTTACCACATCTGGATCTGCAGCCTGCGGTAGAAATCATGCAGGCTGCAGTTCTTGGAGTGGTTTGGCTAACTGCAATGCGGTAACTGGATTGCTCCGGATGTGTAATCCTGAGCAATGCGGTTACCGTCTACTTTGTTCATCCCTGCTGCCGCAGGCATGAACAAAGTGTTAATTGTTATTAAAACATTAAATATTAATAGTAGCTGGGGGCAACATGTCTCTAGGGGGTGCCCACCCTCCCTAGAGACATGCTGTCCACCCATGTGGGCATGTGAGGGGTTAATGGGGTTTTGTCGGCTTTGTAGAAATTTCAGAATGAAGCTGTGGCTCCTGACAGTACAGGAGATACTGTACGTAATGTACGTATAGTATCAGCCGCTGTCCAGGGTACTGTAATTATTAACATTAGGTCTATTTGGCGGTGCGCTGCCCATAGACCTATTGTTAATGCTTACAGGACCCTGGACAGCGGCTGATACTATACGTACGTTACGTACAGTATCTCTTCTACTGTCAGGAGCCGCGGCTTCATTCAGAAACTTGTACAAAGCCGACAAAAGCAGGCAATAGTATAACTGCCGCATTAACCCCTCACATGCCCACAGAAGTGGACAGTATGTCTCTAGGGAGGGTGGGCACCCCCTAGAGACATGTTGCCCACAGCTACTATTAATATTTCATGTTTCAATAACATTTAACACTTTGTTTATCCCTGCGGCAGCAGGTATGAACAAAGTAGACGGTAACCGCATTGCTCTGGATTACACATCCGGAGCAATCCGGTTACCGCATTGCCGTTTACAGAACACATTTTTGCAAAAAAATGTGTGTGAAGGCAATTGTGTTTACCGCATCCAGATCTGGATGCAGTCAACGCAATTGCACTTCCAAGTGTGATCCCAGCCTAAAATTGTTGCTATGTGGGTGAACCCTGCCATTTTAGGCTGTATCAACTCTGAAAATATCTTCCGTAGAGGCGCTTTATAAAATTGTTGCTATTTTGGTAAACTCTGCCAATGTACTCAGCCTGTGTCAACTCAGAAAACAAGCTCTGTAAGAGACTTTTTTGAAAATTCTTGATCTGTGGTTAAACTACGCCAATTTGTCTGAGTCAACTGTGAAAAAAACAGGTTCTGTAAGGGCCTTTTGGAAAACTGTTGCTCTGTGGTTAAACTATGCCAATGTTTGCTGTCTGTGTTGGCTCTCAAAACAGGTTCTGTAAGGACCTTTTGTAAAACTGTTGCTTTGTTGTTAAACTGCCAATCTGGCTGTGTGGGTCAACTGTGAAAACAGGTTATGTATGGGACTTTTCTGAAAATTGTTGCTCTGTAGGGAACTGTAAAATATTTCTCTTTGGGGGCACTCTTGAAATGTTTAGCTTTTGCTTTTACATGCTATGTAATCATGACTGATGTAGTGACAGATCCCCTTAAAGGTATTTCCCAATCCACATTTTTTGCAGGGCTATTGTCCTGTTCTTACTCCCATTTTGGTTTCTTTTGCATCCCCCTACTACAACCATTTTGCAGCCATTTTACAGCACCAAAATTCGGGTTTCCATTGAGTTGTATGAGGTCCGGTGTCCAGGGTAAAGTTTGGGTCAATTTAATACTCAAGAGAACAATTGGATTTGCGGTGCACATAACAATATACTTTTTATTTTTACATGAAACAAGTGCACTGAGGTGTCACCTCAGGTCAGGCAGGATGGTACAATCTGCTCCTGCAAGATGTTAAAACAAGCACTCAGCAATACATAAATTCATAGAACAATACTGTGTGTTTTACATTTAGGATTTCATTGTTTTAGTGCTCATGTTGCACTTCCCCGGCATAAAAAACAGCAAAGTTCATAAACATATACAATGCGTAAACAATTCTACAGAGGTCACAATACCAAGCTGTATGGCTAATCAAATAAACATGGTATAATGCTGTATTGCACTTTTCGAATAAATTGTAGCAGCAAGTTTAGTAGACATGTAAACTGCCAGCCACCTTGGGGGTCCCTAACCCCTTCCTAGCCGAACCTGCTCCTGCACATGCACTTTGGTAATATTTTAACTATGTATTGACCATATACCTGTGTCTGCAGTTTACATGTCTACTAAACTTGCTGCTACAATTTATGGGAAAAGTGCAATCCAGCATTATATCATGTTTATTTGATTAGCCATACAGCCTGGTATTGTGACCTCTGTAGAAAATGTTTACGCATTGTATATGTTTATGAACTTTGCTGTTTTTTATACCGGGGAAGTGCAACATGAGCACTAAAACAATGAAATCCTAAATGTAAAACAAATACAAGAGGGGTGGGGGACAAGAGGCGCAATAGTGCCCTATCACTAGAGACACTTTAGGCTGTAAAGGTGGTGCTATGGAACCACTCACCTGATTCAGTTGTGGCACCCACAACTGGTTTAAAGGGCATTAGTACTCGAGCTGCTGCAGGACCTCCACCGACCACCCACACGTGGTGCTGTCCAGAAAATGTTGGGAAAGGAGAGGTGTACCACGGTCCGCGCTGCTAAGTCCAAAGAAAACTCACATGGGAGTCAGGGTTTCACAAACAAATCCTTTTTCTTTATTCCTTCACTCCAACGCATTTTGGTGCCCGACCTGGCACCTTCCTCAGGGATGAATTTATGTATTGACGAGTGCTTGTTTTAACATCTTGCAGGAGCAGATTGTACCTTCCTGCCTGACATGAGGTGACACCTCAGTGCACTTGTTTCATGTAAAAATAAAAAGTATATTATTATTTGCACCGCAAATCCAATTGTTCTCTTGATTATTAAATTGTTGAAATTTGGAGGTGCCTGGGTCTATATGGGGGTTCCCCCTTGACCAATCTTTTGTTAAATACTACATGGAGAGTTTTGTATTAAAGTTTGGGCCAAGTCCGAGAACCAAACTGAACTTTTTTTTAATGTCCAGCCGAACCTGGCAAAGCTGATCATCCATAGGTCCGCTCATCGCTGTTTAACAGCAATTTCAATTTATTCCCACAAAATTGCCAAAACCAATTGTTTTAGGGACCACATTACACTTGAAGTGACTTTGAAGGGCTCGTATGACAGAAAATACCCAAAACTGACATATTTTTAAAAACTGCATACCTCAAAGTGTTTATGAGCAGTTTTAAGAACTCTTTAGGTGCTTCACAAGAATTAGAGCATTGTGGAAGGAAGAAATAAGCATTTTAGTTTCTTCAATAAAATTATTTCTTTAGCCTCAAATTTTTAATTTTCACAAGGGCAACAGAAAGAGAAAGGGAAAGAGAACCATTAGACTTTTGGAATGCAAAATTTGCTGAAATATAGAGTGGATGCCATGTCGCATTTGCAGAGCCCCTAATGTCCCTAAAGATTGGAAACCCCCAAAAGTGACCTCATTTTGGAAATTTCACCACTCACAGAAGTTATCTAGAGTTGTGATGAGCACCTAGAACCTGAAGGCGCTTCATTTAATTTTAAAATGTTGAACCTTGTTGAATGTTGAACCTTGAAAATAAGAAATTACATTTGACCCAAAAATGTTTAATTGAGACGTAAATTGTGCATTTTAACAATAGTATCAGGAAAAAATGGACTGTACACTTTGTTGTACAATTTCTCCTGTGTACACCAATCTCTATATATGGTTAAAAATGAAGAGAAGGAGCCCCATTTAGCTTTTGGAGTGGAAGCTTGGCTAGAATAAATAGCGGATACCATGTCGGGTTTGCAGAACCCTGGATGTGCCCAAACAGTGGAAACCCCCCACAAGAGACTCCATTTGGAAACTACACCTCTCAAGGAATTTATTTAGATGAATATGAGCAACTTGAACTCACAGGTGCTTTACAAAATTTTATACTGTTGAGCCGTGAAAATGAAAAAAGACATTTCTCCCAAAAACATTGATTTTGTCTCAAAGTTTTAATTTTCACAAGAGTAATGCTAGGGTCACACATAAGCCCTTGGTCCGTTTTTGCCATCAGTGTTTGGATTTTTTTTTTTCTAAGTCCAAAAACTGATGCAAAAATGAATTATATGTAATAAATACCCTATCTGCTTTTTTTCTGCAAACAAAAACGTTCCTAGGAGGTTTTTTAAACCCAAAAACGTTGGTAGGAACATTTTTGGGTGCAGTAAAAAAACGGATCCTTTTTGTTAACATGGGGCCCTATGGAAAAATGGATCCGGTTTTTAGAGCATTGTTTATTTAAAAATTGGCAAAGTCCCAAAAACGTTCAGAAGCATAGGAGGCACAAAAAGCAGCCTAGGAAAAATGGAATTGGCAATACTTCAAAAAATGGATTGCTATGTGTGAACCTACCCTAACAAGAGATTGATGATATAATTTACTGTGCAGTTTCTCCTGAGTACACCATACCCCATATGGTTACATATAGTTGCATAGGTTAAAAAAAGACTTACTTAAATCAAGTTCAACCTTTCTAAACAAATTATACATTTTTCTGTCACTGAATTATCTATAACCCACAATATTAGTGAAGTGAGGAATTTGTCCAGCTCTTTTTACTACCTTTTGTTGTAGGCATTCCATGGTTGGACCATTCTAATTGTAAAGAACTCCTTCCTATATAACTTCTTGTATTGACTTTCATTCACCCTGTGTGAGTGCCTCCTGGTCTTTAGTATGGTATTTGGTAGGAATAAGTCATGTGCTAGTCCTTTACATTTACCACAGATGTATTTATGCATATACGGTAAATGAGATCTCCTCTGAGACGTCTTTTTTCTAAACTAAATATAGAACAATATTTCAGCTAAGGCCAGCTTCACAACACAGTGTCATCAGGTCTGGGACTGTCCGATGTGTTTCGGACATCCCCGGACCCAATTTGCAAACAGAACCGGAGAGCACATATGCCCTCTGGTCTGGTTTGTGGCCGGATGCTGCTAATAGCAGCCGCAGCTGCAGCAATTTCAAGATCGTGGCTAGCGGGGAGCTAGCTGCGGTCCTGAAATCCCAGCCGGGGACAGCTGGTGGTGCTGAAGTTTAACAGCGCTCGCTGATAAACTTCAGCCGCCAGTGTCAGGTTCCCGGAGTCTATGGATACGGCAATCCGACGCCATAGACTCCCATGTTAGGGAGCGCCGGATCGCCCCGGATCCGTGAGGATCCGATTTGGGCACATTTTTCGCCATTGCAAGCATTGTTTTTGTGTCCTGGAGAAAAATCTGAATTCACCTGGATCCTCCCGGACAGATGGAAACTGGATATCACATAGCTGCCATCCGGTACCATCCGGCCCCATAGGGCTGCATTGCAACAAAATCGGGTCTGGGGCTGTCTGGTTTAAACCTGATTCTACTGTGGTGTGAAGCCGGCCTAAGAAAAAAGGTGAAAAAGCAAGACACTTAGCTTTATTAATATGGCCATAACTGATACCAGAGAACAATCTCATCAATAAGGGTGGCGAAAGGTGCACTACATAGGGTGTGAAGCCATAATACAAATTAGAAAATATATATACATTTCCCCAAGAAATGCTGAAGAGCAGAATAGCATGAAGATAAATTAAATAGCCACTTACTCAGGTGAAGAGATGTAGGATCCTGCTCTCCTCTCTTCCTAGCACAGCACAATGATTGGTAATGCTGAGCAAATATTCTTTGCAATGATTGTGGGTAATAAGGATACAACGCATATAGACTGTATGACTTTGGAAATAAATTTTTACATTTATTTTTAACCCCTCAATGACTGGACTTTATTGAACCTTGGAAATTAGAATTTTTTTCCTTTTTTTTTACATAGACACAGTACCAGAACAATATGTATTTTTCTACTCTCAAACATAATGTATTGCTTGTTTTCTGTGTGACAAGTTGAAGTTTATATTCTGGTACAAATAATTTATTGATTAACTTTTGGTATTTTTTTCAGGGGAGGGAAAATTGTGCACACTAAATTAAATACTATGCTATTTTTTTCTATGAATTGGAACAATAAAAAAATAGTATTGAAATTATGATGACATACCATGTGTGAGGCATCTCCATTTTTTCCCCAGGACCACCTCCTGATAGTTGCAGTAGATTATTTGAACTTAGTGTCTTTTGATTACTTACTGCTAATGACTGTTTTTGCTCAACTGTTTGGGGAACAAGTAATCATTTTACACTCACTTCCCCACAATCCATTACCAGTGATGGCGAACTCCAGGCCTCGAGTGCCACACACAGTCCAGGTTTTCAGGATTTCCATTGCATTTGACAGTTGGCAATCAAATTACCAACTGTCAAACTCTAAGGAAATCCTGAAAACCTGGACTGTGTGTGGCACTCGAGGCCTGGAGTTCGCCATCACTGCATTAGACAGTTGTTGAGCCTATCATAATGTGCCTGCATCATGCCCACACCTAGGGCTAGGTTCACACCACGGTTTTGTGGTGTCAGGCTGTGTCCGGTGTTTTGCTGGATGCACCGGACATAGCCTGACAGCCCGGAGAAAACAGAGCAAGATGGTTAATATGCCCTCCCGTCCTTTTTTCTGTTGGAATCAGGACTGTGCGGCTGCTGCTGTCAAGTTCTGAAATTTCAGGATCGTGGTCGCGGGGAGCTAGCTGCGGTTCTGAAATTTCTTCCGGGAGCTCTCCAGGTGCTGAAGTTCAGAACTGGCCGCCGCTGAACTTCAGCACACGGCGTCCGGCAGCCGGATCCGATTTTCTGTCGGATCTGGTGCGATCCAGCACCCATAGCCTCCCATGTTATCCGGGTGGATCTGATTTTGTCAGATTTTTGCCCTGGACACAAAAAAGCTGCAAGCTGCGATTTTGTGTCTGGGAAAAAAAAAACCTAATTCTCCCGGATCCTCACTGACAGCAGGGAAATAGATGGCAAATCACTGCCATCCGGCCCCATAGGGATACTATGGGGCCAAAATCAGATCCAGGGCTGTCTAGTTCACACTGGAAAGCCCCAGATCCTTAAAACTGTGGTGTGAAGCCAGCCTTAGATCTATGTGGGCATGTGTCGTCTGTCACGTTTAATCCTGCTGTTATCCATGTAAAGAAACAGTAAACCTCAAAATAGATGATTACATGAAACAAAAAATATATTTGCCCTTGCTGTTAGTCTGCAGCATTTTCTGCATGATAATGAACCCTGTCTTGTAAAATATTCTTGGAGTTGGCAGAATATGCACGTAGTAATCACTTTTCTTCAGCCTTAGGGAAATATTCATACAAGGTGATTCTCAGACTCCAGTCTCTAAAGATTTACTTTAGACACAATTTTACAGATACTACTTTCTCTTCTAAGATTGAGTTTAATCAAATCTCAAACTCCAAGTTTGTTTTGATTTCTACAAAAGTTAGGCTACTTTCACATCAGCAGTTTTGCCTGATCTACTGGAAGTCGGAACACTTTTGGCAAGACTGTATTCGACCTATTCCTTCCCCATGGGATTTGCGGAAATGTGTGGCCCTTGCGATTTTGTCGCAATCCAGCCAATTTGGCACTTGCGGCAACTGACAAAAACTGCTGCTAGCAGCGGTTTTTCAACTTGCCGCAAGTGCCGCACATGTCCACAAGTCCCATAGGGAATGAATTGGGTCGAACGCAGTCTTGCCGTAAGGGCCACGTCAAACACACAGATAATTGTGCAGATATTGTTTGCAGATCTCTGGTTACAGTGATATCATGGACAAATTGTTCCATTATGTGGCTGTGTACAAATGTAACAATGTGTCCATGATTTCACTGCACCCAGAGATCTGTGAACAATCTCTGCACAGATATCTGTGTGTGTGACGTAGCCCTAAGGGCCACGTCACACGTATCAATCTTGTGAACGATATCGCTCAAGCGATCCGGAATTTTGCTCACTTGAGCGATATCGTTTGTGCATCGTTGCGTGTAAATGAGTGATCATTGAGTGAAAAATTGCTTGATTGTTTGGTGGAAGATTTGTGAGCAGGACCTCAAATCGGTCGTTCATCGTTCAATTAACCTGCACTCAACCTGCTGCATCGTGCTGTGTGACACCTCTCAAGCGATCTCATTCACGATTTTGCCTGTTCCTGACGCTACATGGTGTCGATCGCTGAGTCGTGCGAACGATCGCTGGCGCATTGCCAAATTTAACATTGCTTAAAAGATCGATGCTTGGGACACCGCAAACGATATCAATACATTGTTCTAACGATATCGGTCACGTGACTTTTCAGCCGATATCGTTCACAAGATTGATACGTGTGATGGCACCCTAAGGCCGGCTTCAGACTGCGTTTGAGATCTGATCCGTAGCTGTCCGCTTGAAGCAGACAGCCGCGGACCAGATCAGCACACAGGACCAGGGGGCTATTATGCCCTCCGATCCTGTGTGCAGCCGCACGCAGTTCCTGCTGCTGATAGGTGAGGACCGCGGGCGCCACGGTCCTGACCTGTCAGCGCCTGCAGCTGCGTGCGGCTGCACACAGGATCGGAGGGCATAATAGCCCCCCGGTCCTGTGTGCTGATCCGGTCCGCGGCTGTCTGCTTCAAGCGGACAGCTACGGATCGGATCTCAAACGCAGTCTGAAGCCGGCCTAAGTGTTTCCAGCTTCCGGCAGATCAGGGCAAAGATGCCTGATGTGCAGCGAATGCCGAGAACTGCTGATGTGAAAGCAGCTTTATGTATGATCCATAGGTGAAAATGTGGGCCTGAGAAATAGGTTCGGCCTTGTTCACACATACCATCTTTTTTGGCATTCTCTGCGTTTTTTAGCTGTTAATAAAAAACGCATGTGCGTTTTTTTGGGTGCTGTAAAAAACGCATGGGTTGTTTAAAAAACGCATGCTTTTTTTAACATGGGGCCCTATGGGAATTACATGCTTTAACGCATGGCACATATAGGCCCCTGCATTAACGCATGCGTCAACGCATATGCGTTTTTAATGAAAAAATTACTAAGTCCAAAAACTTCCCAAAAACGTTCAGAACCACAGGGGACACTATTTGGCACCCTTAGAAAAACTGATCAGTTTTTCTAAGGGCTAAAAATACGCATTGGTATGTGTGAACAAGGCCTCAATTCCCTTCTTCTAATAGAGGAGTTTCTCAAGAAATCTACTACCTTTCACATAAAGCATATACTGGGAAGGGGTAAGGGCCGCTTTACACACACCAACTTCTGTGATCAACTTCTGAACAGATCTCTGGTTGCAGTGAAATCATGGACACATTGTTCCATTTTGTGGCTGTGTACAAAATTGAACAATGTGTCCATGATTTCACTACAACCAGAGATCTGTTCAGAAGTTGGTCACAGACGTTGGTGTGTGTAAAGCGGCCCTAAGAGGAAGGTGGAGAGTACTGTCATCCCTCTCTATGGCATTGTCCACACACCTGCGCTTCAGTATCGTGGTAACCAGTTCAGACAGCAGCCTGCATAGTCACCGCTTATTGCGAGCGCACAGGGAAACGCTGCAATACACAACGGGTAACCAGGGACAGCGTCTGCTAGAAGTGTCCACATCCACGCACCTGCGCTTCTCTGCCAGAATCTAAGTATTTAGCGCAAGAAGTGCTAAATACTGAAGCGCAGGTGTGTGGACAATGCCTAGCTTTGATTCTCTATGTTGTGTTGTCAAGTGCACCAAATGCCAATGATACAATGTCATTAGTGATGAGCGAGCATGCTCGCCACTACTCAGTACTCGCAACAGTACCACTGTACTCGGGCTACTCGGCGAGCACCGAGTAATCTCGCGATACTCGTGCTGTGCTCGTGATCGTCTTTGGCGCTCTTTTGAGAGCCAGCCCACGTGCAGGGATTGGCTGGCATACCACTGCAATGCCACAGCCCTGTTAGTTGTGGCATTGCAGTGATTGGCCGGCCTGCACAGCGTGACCGAGCCTTTATAAGACCCGGCCGCGCTGTGCTCTGCACACAGGCATCCAGACAGTGAGTGTAGGGAGAGTGTCTGCTGCTGCTTAGGGACAGATTTGCGGCCCTCATAGGTAGATCCGGAGCAGGGCTGCAAACTGCTGCTGCTGACCACAACAGTCCTTCTCAGGACTAATCTAGGAGGATATAGGCAGGGTGATCCAGATCGGAATCCAAGCTTTTCTGTGACCATTACAGTCACCAGACTGGTGTACTTACTACCTTAATACAGGTTAGGGACACAAATCCTACTCTCCTGTGGCCATTACAGTCACCAGACTGGTGTACTTACTACCTTAATACAGGCTAGGGACTAAAATCCTACTCTCCTGTGATCTGAACTGTCACCAGACTGGTGTACTTACTACCTTGATACAGGTTAGGGACTAAAATCCTAATAATCTGTGACCATTACAGTCACCAGACTGGTGTACTTACTACCTTAATACAGGTTAGGGACTAAAATACTACTCTCCTGTGATCTGAACTGTCACCAGACTGGTGTACTTACTACCTTAATACAGGCTAGGGACTAAAATCCTACTCTCCTGTGATCTGAACTGTCACCAGACTGGTGTACTTACTACCTTAATACAGGTTAGGGACTAAAATCCTACTCTCCTGTGATCTGAACTGCCACCAGACTGGTGTACTTACTACCTTAATACAGGTTAGGGACTAAAATCCTGCTCTCCTGTGATCTGAACTGTCACCAGACTGGTGTACTTACTACCTTAATACAGGTTAGGGACTAAAATCCTACTCTACTGTGATCTGAACTGTCACCAGACTGGTGTACTTACTACCTTAATACAGGTTAGGGACTAAAATCCTACTCTCCTGTGATCTGAACTGTCATCAGACTGGTGTACTTACTACCTTAATACAGGTTAGGGACTAAAATCCTACTCTCCTGTGATCTGAACTGTCACCAGACTGGTGTACTTACTACCTTAATACAGGTTAGGGACTAAAATCCTACTCTCCTGTGATCTGAACTGTCACCAGACTGGTGTACTTACTTCCTTGATACAGGTTAGGGACTAAAATCCTACTCTCCTGTGATCTGAACTGTCACCAGACTGGTGTACTTACTTCCTTGATACAGGTTAGGGACTAAAATCCTACTCTACTGTGATCTGAACTGTCACCAGACTGGTGTACTTACTACCTTAATACAGGTTAGGGACTAAAATCCTACTCTCCCTGTGATCTGAACTGTCACCAGACTGGTGTACTTACTACCTTGATACAGGTTAGGGACTAAAATCCTACTCTCCTGTGATCTGCACTGTCACCAGACTGGTGTACTTACTACCTTAATACAGGTTAGGGACTAAAATCCCACTCTCCTGTGATCTGAACTGTCACCAGACTGGTGTACTTACTACCTTGATACAGGCTAGGGACTAAAATCCTAATCTCCTGTGATCTGAACTGTCACCAGACTTGTGTACTTACTACCTTGATACAGGTTAGGGACTAAAATCCTACTCTTCTGTGATCATTACAGTCACCAGACTGGTGTCGCTGTATACAAGCAAAATGCGCAAGGGCGTTGGCAAGGAAGAAGGAAGTGAACGTGATGGTGGTGCAGGCAGAGGCCGAGGTCGTGTGCAAGCACTAATTTCGTAACAAGAAAGGGGCACATCTACTCGCTCACACGTCCTGTCCCAAATTCTTGGGGCCCGCTAAAGTACACCGCTCTTGAACCAACACCAGTGTCAACAGGTTGTTACTTGGATAGCGGATAATGCTTCAAGTCAGATGGGCACCTCCACAAACACCCTGTCTTCCACACGGTCAAGTGTCAGTACCCGTGATACTGCACCGCACATTTCCCAACCTGATCCTCCTTCCTATCACCAGGCCGAGTACACGTCCACGGACATTACTGATCCCACACTTGGACACTCGGAAGTCCAGAAGTGTGTACCCATGGGTGAGTGGAGGTACATGGCAAATTCCCATAACAAAATTTAAATTCAGTTGTCATTTGTTGGTGGTGTGGTGAAGTCTGGCCCAATCCAACCCTTGTTCATCGTGATCAGAGTCAGCCTGTAAGCATTTTCAGTTGACAGGCGGGAGCGTTTATCAGTAATGATTCCACCTGCGGCTCTGAAAACACGCTCTGACAAAACGCTAGCGGCAGGGCAGGCCAGGACTTCCAAGGCATAGAGAGCCAATTCATGCCACGTGTCCAGCTTGGAGACACAATTGTAAGGCACAGAGGAATCTAGCAGTACAGTTGTTTGATCTGCAAGGTACTCCTTCAGCATCTGGCCAAACTTAGCATTTCTTGTGGCACTACCCCGCACCTTAGGGGCTGTGGTACGTGAGGGGCTGAGAAAACTGTCCCACATCGTAAAGACTGTTCCCCTACCTCTGGCGGATTGGACTTGTGCACCTCTCGGCCGTACGCCTTGGTTGTCCACCGATTCCTGACCTATGCCGCTAGCGTTTTGTGAGGGGAATGATTTGCCTACTTCCGTGACTATGGCCTTCTGGAAATGCTGCATTTTGGCTGACCTCTCCGCCTCAGGAATCAGAGACATAAAGTTCTCCTTGTAGCGTGGGTCTAACAGTGTTGCCAACCAGTACTGATTGTCGGCCAAGATGTTGTGAAGGCGAGGGTCACGAGCCAGGCAGCTTACCATATAGTCAGCCATGTGTGCCAGACTCTTCACAGCCATCACTTCAGTATCCAGACCAACATGATGACTGAACATGCTGTCCTCCTCCTCCTCCTCTTCATCTCCACTGTCCTCTGGCCAGCCATGCAGAATCGAGGGTATGACTGGTGTGCATGCCATATCCTCAATTTGGCCAGAGAGTTGCTCCATGTCTTCATCCTCCTCCTCCTCGTCATAGTCCTCCACTTCTGGTTGTGATGATATGAGGCTGGGCTGTGTGTTTTCACCCACACCCACTACTGTTCCTTGCTCCAAGTCATCGCGCTCGGCCTGCAATGCATCCTCTTTGTTTTTCAGCAGAGACCGTTTTAGAAGGCAGAGTAGTGGTATGGTGACGCTAATAATGGCGTCATCGCCGCTCACCATCTTGGTGGAGTCCTCAAAGTTTTGGAGGACGGTACATAGGTCGGACATCCATCTCCACTTCTCAGGTGTTATGTGTGGAGTTTGACCCATTTCCCGATGGCTTAGGTGATGCAGGTAGTCCACAACTGCCCTCTTCTGCTCACATATCCTGACCAACATGTGCAGAGTTGAATTCCAACGCGTGGGGACATCACACACCAGTCTGTGGGCCGGAAGACGCAAATGGCGCTGAAAGCCAGCAAGGCCGGCTGAAGCAGCAGGTTACTTGCGAAAATGTGCAGACAGACGGCGAACTTTTACCAGCTGTTCAGACAGCTCTGGGTATGACTTTAGAAACCTCTGAACCACCAGGTTGAGCACATGGCCCACGCATGGAACATGCATCAGCTGGCCTCGCCTCAAAGCTGCCACCAGGTTCCAGACATTGTCACACACGACCTTTCCTGGCTTCAGGTTCAGAGGTGTGAGGCAGTGATCTGCCTGCTGTTTCAGAGCTGTCCACACCTCTTCTGCATTGTGGGGTTTGTCACCTATGCAGACTAGCTTCAGCACAGCCTGTTGCCGCTTCGCAGAGGCAGTGCTTCCAGCTTGGGACTGGTGTGGAGGGTACAGTGGATGAGGATGAGGAGGAGGCTGAAGAGCATGACATTCCGGAGCTGTAGAGTGTCGGTGAAACCCTGACAGAGGTAGGGCCTGCTATCCTTGCTGTGGGAAGGACGTGTTCCGTCCCTCGCTCAGACTGTGTCCCAGCCTCCACAATATTAACCCAGTGTTTTGTCAAGGAGATGTAGCGGCCTTGCCCACAAGCACTTGTCCACGTGTCTGTGGTTAGGTGGACTTTGGCTGAAACAGCGTTATTCAGGGCACGTGTGATGTTGTTGGACACGTGGTTATGCAATGCGGGGACGGCACATCTGGAGAAATAGTGGCGGCTTGGGACCGAGTAACGTGGGACAGCAGCCACCATCAGGTCACGGAATGCTTCCGTCTCCACCAGCCGGAAAGGCAACATTTCTAGCGCTATGAGTCGCGAAATGTGATAATTCAGGACTGTGGCATGTGGGGCGTTGGCAGCGTATTTGCGCCTGCGTTCAAAGGTTTGCTGAATGGATAATTGAACGCTGCGCTGGGACAAGGACGTGCTTGATGGTGGGGTTATTTGTGCATGGACAACTTCAGGTGCAGGGCCGGAGGCTTATTCGCGGCCAGCATGTACAGGGGATTGGCTCGCACGCACAACACGCAAAGACGTAGCAGTGACATCAGCAAGCACCGCTCCTCGACTCTGTTGTACTTCCCACAAAGTCGGGTGCTTGGCTGACATGTGCCTGATCATGCTGGTGGTGGTCAGGCTGCTAGTTTTCGTACCCCTGCTGGCATGGCAGGTGTTGCAAATGGCCTTTTTAGAGTCATCTGGAGCCAACTTAAAAAACTGCCAAACTCGGGAAGACCTAACATTTGCACAGGCACCTTGTGTCGTGTTATTGTTCCGGGGAACGGTTGCCTGTCTTCTGCCTGCGGACCCGACCCTGCTTCGTACTGCCTGTTGGGATGCTACGCCTCCCTCCCCCTGTACACTGCTGTCCTCACTCTGCATATCCTTCTGCCAGGCTGGGTCAGCTACTGGATCATCCACCACGTCGTCTTCCTCTTCCTTGGCTAATCGCTGGACTGCTCCTCCTTCTCCTCATGTGCCACCATGATGACCGTTACAATAGTTAGGCTGTTGTTTCAGGTATACCCCCAGTGGTAAATTTTTACACCCTTTCTTTTTGAATGGGCATTACAACGACAGGATACCTGCTCCTTTTCAATGGGAAAAATGTTTTGAGGCCCTCATGCACGTCTCTATCCAGGGACAATGTGGAGCCTCCTAATTTTTGGCTGCCCTGCCAAAGGGCTATACTACAATACACCCACTTGAGGTTTACAGGCCCTCCTGCATGTCTTTATGCATGGGTCATTGTTGAACCTCCCAATTTTTGGCTGCCCTGGCCAAAGGGCTATACTACAATACACCCACTTGAGGTTTACAGGCCCTCCTGCATGTCTGTATGCATGGGTCATTGTTGAACCTCCCAATTTTTGGCTGCCCTGTCAAAGGGCTATACTACAATACACCCACATCCTTACAATGGGCACTTCAGGTTTACAGGCCCTCATGCACGTCTCTATCCAGGGGCATTGGTGAACCTCCAAATTTTGGACTGCCCTGGCAAAGGAAAATACTACAATAGACCCAGTTCCTCAAAATGGGCACATTATGTCAAGAGGCCTTCATGTATGTCTCTTCTCAGGGACATCGGAGTGCCGCACAATGTTTTCACGTAAAATCTTTCATGTAATCACAAAAAGTAACATACACCAGCTGTATCTCACTATTGGGTATGTGCCCTTAACATTTCCACCCTAAATATTCATTTTGGTATCATTTTGGAAGGTTTTCTGGTGACTCCGTAAAATTGGCGTGAAACTCGGAAAAGATTGTTCACAGCTGTGACTTTTGAGTGAGAAATGCTTCCAGGGGTCTTCCCCATGGTGTTGCCATGTCATTTCAGCACTCTTCTGAGACTTTTGTGACATTTTTAGGGTTTTTCCATGCTGCCGGCAGTCATTTCATAACAATACTCGGGTCTCCCATAGGATAACATTGGGCTCGGTACTCGGGCCGAGTACACGAGTATCTCGGGATGCTCGGCCCGAGCTTCGAGCACCCGAGCATTTTAGTACTCGCTCATCACTAAATGTCATGTTAATCTTTTCTACCAGCCAATTTAAAGCAGTTAAGGGACATCCTTTCTTGGGTATCTATATGTATCAGTAGATACATAATTCAATTAAAATATATATGTCTCAATGAATTCTTTGCCTTTTGCGGTTTCTTCTGAAGCCTGTTTTCCAGGCATTAAGACAGAAACCTCCAGCAGAGTGATAGAAGTAGTGAATAAAAGGCAGAATAGACAGAGCCTTCCAGTTTGGTTGCAAATCATGCTTTATCCTTGCACACATAAGTGAGTGCTGTTTTCTCTATAACTACATTTCTGCAATTTTCTTTATGCCCCAGTATGCCGCAACCCTCCATAACCCCTTTCACTTTGTAAAATAGACTCAATTCAATTTATTCCTCCTCTTAGGCTAAGTTCACATCTAAGGCTAGGGTCACACATGCCATGCGTTTTTTTAGGTGCTTTTTGGCACCTATGCGTTTTCCATGCTTTTTTACATTTCTGCATGTGTTGTTTTTAGGTGTTTTTTGACACCCTGCGTTTTTCCATGCGTTATTGAATCAGCACCAAAAAATACTGCAAAATGAGTTTTTGGTGCATTTTTTAAAACGCATGAGTTTTTTTTACAAGGGGTCCTATGGGAAACGCATGCGTTTTTATATGGCACTAAATGGTACCATGCGCTTTTGCATGCGTTTTTCAAGGCAGCTCCTCACTTAAGCACAAAAACGCATCCCAAAAACGCATGACACTTTAGGCATGCGTTTTTGCTATTGGGGCAGGCGTTTTTTGCATGGGGGCCTATGGGAGCGTGTTTACATGCGTTTTTAGAAAACGCAGGTCTCAAAAAAAGCAAGTAAAATATGCTTGTGTGACCCTAGCTTAAGAGGGATTGCGTTTGCGTTCCTATGCGGTTTTGCACTGCAAAAATGCATAGAAACGCATCCAAACATGCACCCATTGATTTCAATGGAAAACATAATAAAAACGCATTTGAAAAAACGTCATTTTCTGAAAACGCAAAATGCATGTGTTTTTGCAAACGCAGCCCAAAATGTTGCAGGACACGTTTTGAGCTGCGTATGCAAAAACACATGCGTTTTGCGTTTTTTCAAAATGCCATGCGTTTTTACATGTGTTTTCATTACGTTTTCCATTGAAATCAATGGGTGTGTTTTTGGATGCATTTGCCACACATACTGTCAAAAACGCATTGCAACCCAAACAGAAAAAAAATGCAGATTTGAATAGGCCCTTATTCCATCTAATTTTCTTATCTCTCTTCTTTTCCGTTCCTTCTCTTCAAGGTGGACTAAAAAGTATTCAAACCTCTCATCCCAAGAGCATTACAAACAACTATTAACAGAATTTACCTAATATATTTTGAAAACATCTGTTATCACAGCTCGACACATTGCAATTTAAAATGGATTCTCTTCAGTAAAAGATTTGAAAAGTAATGTCAATGCAGTATTTTTCTGCTACATATCATTAGGGTTTGAAAACCTCATTTATGTGTATCATTCTGGAAATCTCTGCGAATCTGCATTGCAAAAGTTGTGCCATAAATCAGTAGCAAGTTTACCAACTGAATATCTACTCCCATTGGTGCAATTTAAAGCTTATTGGCCCAAGAGCATAATCTCTAACATGGCTCTCAACTATTCTAAATGTTTAATAGCATTGGTCTTTTCCTAATAGCCAAAAAGATTTGGTGAGCCTCAGTTGGCTCCAGAGCCAAGGTACAGTTTTAACCTCTACAACCACTATTGTTAGACCCTGTCTCTTACGTTTCTTTGATTCTTCTTCTTATGAATTATAACTGACTATCATATATGAAATCTTCTCTTTATGTGCTTGGTTAAAGGGGCTGTCCACTCCTTGGACAACCCATTTTCATTCCCAATGTTCTCCCCCGTTAACATGAAAAAGCTTATACTCAACTCACTGTGCCAGTGGTGGTGCATGTGCACAATGACCTCCTGGTGGGTTTCAGTAAAATAATGCTGGTGGTGGCATATGTGCTGATTGAGATTTTGTCTTGTCATTGAGGCGAGATGTAAATCTATGCATGCAAAGGCACCGGCCTATTTTTCTGAAGACAGCCAGAAGACCAATGTGCGCAATCGCCATCCATGGCTTGGATGGTGCCCATGCGTACATAAAGTGCGGAAGAAGATAAAGACACCAGAGGCAGTGGAGGGGCCATCGCAGAGCCAATTATCCTACCTACAGTATGATGCATGGAGATTAAAACTTCTAAAGATGATTAAAAAAACACAAACTGCAGATTTCTTGAATGTATGTATTTAATTTGTGTAACAGCACCACTATGGGATAACTTTAGTTTACTGTGCATAACGTTGTAGACACATTGTCTTTAAGCCCTGCTCCTCAGAAACTCTCCAATGGAAGTGATCAGTAGAAAATTAGTCTCCCTTAATCTTAATAAAGTTTGTTTCAGGGGACTACAAGAAATTCTGTATGGGCTAATTTATTTACTGTAACTTGCAATATTCTTTTTCTCTGTTTAGAGTTCTTTCAACAGGGTTATAAGCTATCAATTGGAAAAAAATACTTGTAATGTAACATACTGTAGAATGATTATACTGTTCAATGAAAGTATTGTGACCACACATTATGTAAAACGCAATAGTCTGCCATTGTTATGTCTTTACAGTAATGACGAACATTGGGTGTCATTCACCATCTGTAATACAGAGATAGACCAGAAAATTACTATGCATAATGAGATCAGTCTGACTAGGAAGTACTGTTTTTCAATGATCATATACATTTTTCATTTGTCTCCTAAAACTTTTAAATTGAAAATCCCTTTTGGGATGTCAGACATATAAATTATATTTTTATTACAGTGAGAGGTTCTCTGAAGCTGTCCAACCATACAGTTTACATTAAGTGATTAATGCTTGAGACATTTTTGGACAGGCACAATTGATTTATGCAACATTAGAAAGTCAGAAGACTGATTTATAACCTACTTAGCAGAAGTGACAGAAGGAAAGCATTTTGACAAAAAGTAAAAACGGATTTGTAACAGTTTGAAGAGTTTAAAATAGTTTCCTGATTAAAGAAATGTACTGTACACCATGACAAATGTTACACGAAATGTTTAGCCATTTGAAAGTGGTTGGGCTCTCTTGCTTCAGATAACTGACTATGAAAATGTTGTGAGACAAAGGGATGTTCCTATTATATAAAGTGATGACATACCCTGGGAAAAAAACCTGCTGCACTATTAGGCCACGTGCACATGTTCAGTATTTGATGAGTCTTTTACCTCAGGATTTGTAGACAAAACCAGGAGTGAAGCAATCAGAGGAAAAGTATAATAGAAACACCTGCACCACTTCTGTATTTAATCATCCATTCCTGGTTTTGGCTACAAATCCTGAGGTAAAAAACTCATCAAATACTGAACGTGTGCACAAGGCCTTATAGCTCTGAATCCCTTTAAAAAAGTTCCTTACACAGCAGCACAGAACGGGATTGTGCTGTAGTTAAGCACAAGGTGCGAAGTTCACCAGCTCCTGTAGATTAGCTGGAAAGATCCTTGGCAATGAAAGTAAAAGCCACTGCTTGGTTTAAGATTCAAGCAAAAAAATGAAGTTATCCAGCCATTTGGATTTAAAACTTCACCAATTTGTAAGTTCATTTTAAGAGAACCTGTCATAATAGAAAAATGCTATTAACTTGCAGATACAGGGTTAATCTGCAGGTTAATAGCATTCTGAACCTGCCTGGTGCCAGCACATTATACCACTCTGCAGGGAGGAAATTAAGTTTAATCCTCCCGACAGCATTTCGATTTCAGCTATGGAGGCAGCAGTGGCGCATGTTCTGTCAACGCTCTGTGTGTGGAGAGCTGCAGCTGTAACGCCCGCCCTCTGGACAGACTGACAACCGCTTAGCATTAGAATCTGCTATCAGTCAGTGCTGTGGGTGGTTACAGCAGCTGCACTCCAAACACAGAGTGATAACCGAACCTCAGGGGTACCACCAACATGACTGAAACCAAAATGCTATTGGGAGGATTAAAGTTAATTTTCTTGCTGGCAGAGGAGTTTAATTTGCAGGTGCCGGAGAGGCTCAGAATGCTATTTACATGCATATTAACCCCATATCTGCATATTCATAGCATATTTTCACATGATAGGTTCCTTTTAAAAGGTCCCAGGTACATTAAAGTTATAGTAACAAGTCAAAAACCGACACATTTTGGACAAAAGGATAGTTATGACTAAAGACGAGTCTATATCCAAAATGTGCTATTTTTTGCCTTGGTGCAGTATTTTTAATGTGCCTAGCACCTTTTAAACTGTACTAATAAATTGATGATGTATATCAAAATGGCTGAATACCTCCACTTGCCTTACTGTGCTGCTATTTCCTTTTCAGCCAGATGGACAGGGCCTACTTTGCTGGGTAGAATCAGTGATGCAGTTGTGGTGCTTCACCACTCCTGCCCAATTTTTATTTAAAAGATCAGTGAATGAAGCAGCAGTTTTATTCCTAACTGGTCATCAAAGGGATGGTATATCCTAAAGTGATTACATATCGAACGTTTCAATTGCTGTTAAATTAGTTAATAGATAAAACATCACAGTTATGGGTAGTGATGAGCTCACTTGTATATGTTTGGGTTTGCCGGATTTGGCCAGACTTTAAAAAACATTTTAGTTCAGGAACTGGCCTTGACCCGAACTTGATCTCGGACTCCGAATTCCATATAAGTGAAAAGGGACCCTAACATCTGTGCTAAAAAATAGCTGTAAAATGGTCATAGTAAGGGTTAGGGGGCTGCAAAAGGAAGTAAAATGGTGTAAGAGCATGCTAATTGCTCTGAAAAAAGTGTGGATACGAAAAATATTTAACAGGGCTCTGTCACCAGAGGAATCATGGTTGTATAGCAAGTAAATAAATGAATTAATATTTTAAAGAGTGACGCAACAACAACAGATTTCATACTTGTCCCACAAAGCAAGAATTTTAATAAAAGCCCCCTGTAAAGCCTGTTTTCAAAGTTAACCAGCACAGCCAAGATTGACAAAGTTCACCCACAGAACAGTAATTATTAAAAAAGGCCCTTACAGATCCTGTTTTCACAGTTGACTCACAAAGGCAAGATTGACAGAGTTTACCCACACAACAACAATTACTGTATAAAAAAGATCTATACAGTGTCTGTTTTCTTCAGAATTTACACACACAGCCAACATGGGAAGAGTTCCCCTGCAGAGCAACAATCATAAAAGAAGGCCCTGACAAAGCCTAGTTTACCAACACAACCAACATAGAAAAAGTTCCCCCACAGAGAAAAAATTATAAAAAAAGGTCTTACACAGACTGTTTTCCTCAGTTTACCCAAACAGCCAACATAAGAGTTTCCCCACAGAACAACAATTATAAAAAAGGCCCCTACAGAGCCTGTAATCAGAGTTCACCCACACAACCAGCATAGGAAGAGTTCCCCCAGAGCGTAACAAGATAAAAAAGATCCTACAGAGCCTGCTTTCTCCAAGGTCACCCCTGAAGGCAACATAGGAAAAGTTTCCCCACAGAGGAACAATTTTAAAAAAGGATCTCATAGAGCATATTTTCAGAGTTCACCCACACAGCTAACTTAGAAAAAATACCCCCACACAACAATTATAAAATGGGCCCTTACAGAACTTGTTTTCAGATTTGAACCAGAGACAGGCCATATTGAAAGAGTTCCCCCCAATGCAACAATTTTAAACCAAGACCCCTAGAGAGCCTGTTTTCACAGTTGATTCACATAGCACCATGAACCAATTTAAAAAAGATAGAATAAAAAAAGTTTGAACCAGGACAAAGAGGTAGCCAACACGTTTATGTGGGTTTTGTGTTTTTAGAATGTTGGACAGGAAAAAGGAATGACCCGGCACATCCAGATGAATTAAAATGGACTTGGATTTTATTCCATATCTTTAAAGGAATAACCTAAGGGTCTGGCAGATGCTCTCTAATGCATTTCCGATGCTTACAGCATCCTTATTCAAAGAAATATTCTATGACTAAGGATGCTGTAAGTGTTGGAAACATGTCATAGAGTTGTGTGTAACATCTACTAGGCCATATCTTTAAAGATATGGAATAAAATCCAAGTTCATTTTAATTCATTTGGATGTGCCGGGTCATTACTTTTTCCTGTCCTGCAAGCCGACTATATTAGCGTCAGTGGAATCCAGCACTCTGGAGAAATTGCACCAAGTGATGCTTGCAGATGGTAATGCAATCCTGGGAATTTCAAGCATGGTAAGTAGAGATGAGCGATGTTCGATTCGAATAGTTCGCCAATCTCAAATTCGAGTTGATTTTGGCGCTATTCGAGTCATTCGCCGAATTCGAACAATTTGGTTCAAATTCGGCGAATATCGAACATGTTCGATTTTGGTTCGAAAATGCGGCAGATGCGGTCAGAAAACCGCATCTGCCGCATTTTGAGCCAAAATAAACATTCCCTAGAAGAAAGAAAGTGTTAAAAATAAAAAAATAATGTATGCTCACCTGTCCGCGGTCCACCGAAGCCTCCGGCAAGGTCCTGTGGCTTCTAGGACCTGTGGTGACGTCATGTTCTCGCGCGAACTCCGGTCACGTGACCGGAGTTCCCGCGAGAACGTGACGTCACCACAGGTCCTGGAAGCAATAGGACCTTGCCGGAAAGCGTAAAATAGATATTTTTATGATTCGGACCCTTTCTTTAAGTAAAAGTTACTTAAAGAAAGGGTCCGAAACATAAAAATATCTATTTTAAGCTTTCCGGCAAGGTCCGGTGCTTTCAGGACCTGTGGTGATGTCACGTTCTCGCGGAACTCCGGTCATGTGACCGGAGTTCGCGCGAGAACATGACGTCACCACAGGTCCTAGAAGCCACAGGACCCTGCCGGAGGCTTCGGTGGACCGCGGACAGGTGAGCATACATTATTTTTTTATTTTTTACACTTTATTTGACTTTATTACATTTCTACAATGTATGTATATGCATTGTGGAAGTGAAACAGCCCCACAAGCCCTGTTTTTTCGTGTTCCGGGATGTTCGACGGTGTTCGTCGAGCATTCGACGAACATTTGTCGAACACCCCGTCGATTCGGCGAATCGAATCGAACACGAACGGGGGGTTGGTGGCTCATCTCTAATGGTAAGCTCTACATTTCTATTGTGTTTCTAAATATTTCTAGAATGTAGGAATGTAGCTTTTCAGTTTTGTTTTTGGTTTTGTTGAGAAAAATCACTTAAATTAAGATAAAAACAAAAAATAAAATACTCTTTAACCAGGAGGAGGAGAAAGCCCAAGTGAAGGATGAGGTGATGTGGTCATGGCATTGTAGGTCAAACAGGTGGAGGAGGTAGTCAACACTTTTTAAAAAAAAAATTTTGTTTTGTTT
>JARQOC010000004.1:315662110-315728528 GCA_033576535.1 Allobates femoralis
ACCAGAACAGTCACCAGACTGTAGTACATGACTAGCTCTATACAGGCAGGGTCTAATATCCAGCTTTCCTGTGACCAGAACAGTCACCAGACTGTTGTACTTGACTAGCTCTCTACAGGCAGGGTCTAATATCCAGCTTTCCTGTGACCAGAACAGTCACCAGACTGTTGTACTTGAGTAGCTCTATACAGGCAGGGTCTAATATCCAGCTTTCCTGTGACCAGAACAGTCACCACACTGTTGTACTTGACTAACTCTATACAGGCAGGCTCTAATATCCAGCTTTCCTGTGACCAGAACAGTCAGGAGACTGTTGTAGTTGACTAGCTCTATACAGGCAGGCTCTAATATCCAGCTTTCCTGTGACCAGAACAGTCACCAGACTGTTGTACTTTACTAGCTCTATACAGGCAGGCTCTAATATCCAGCTTTCCTGTGACCAGAACAGTCACCAGACTGTTGTACTTGACTAGCTGTATACAGGCAGGGTCTAATATCCAGCTTTACTGTGACCAGAACAGTCACCAGACTGTTGTAGCTGTATACAGGCAAAATGCGCAAGGGCGTTGGCAAGGAACAAGGAAGTGGACGTGATGGTGGTGCAGGTAGAGGCCGAGGTCGTGTGCAAGCACTAATTTCGCAACAACAAAGTGCCACATCTACTCGCTCTCACGTCCTGTCCCAAATTCTTGGGGCCCGCAGCAGTACACCACTCTTGAACCAAGACCAGTGTCAACAGGTTGTTACTTGGATAGTGGATAAGTCAGATTGACACCTCCACAAACACCCTGTCGTCCATACGGTCAAGTGTCAGTAGCCGTGATACTGCACCGCACATTTCCCAACCTGATCCTCCTTCCTACCACCAGGCCGAGTACACGTCCACGGACATTACTGATCCCACACTTGGACACTCGGAAGAGCTGTTCACGTATCCATTCACACAATCTGGCCTCTCGCTAGCTCCTGTTGAAGTGTGTGATGAGGAGATGGTATGTACAGATGCCCAAATATTTGAGCAGCCACGTTCTCACGAACGGAACGTTGGCAACGTGTCTCAACAAGGGGTGGACGATGATAAGACACAATTGCCAGGAAGTCAGGAGGAGGATCAGGGTGCGGAAGAGGAAGACGACGTGGTGGATGATCCAGTAGCTGACCCAACCTGGCAGGAGGATATGCAGAGTCAGGACAGCAGTGCACAGGGGGAGGGAGGCGTAGCATCCCAACAGGCAGTAAGAAGCAGGGTCGTGTCCGCAGGCAGAAGGCAGGCAACCGTTCCCCTGAACAACAACACGACACAAGGTACCTGTGCAAATGTTAGGTCTTCCCGAGTCTGGCAGTTTTTTAAGTTGGCTCCAGATGACTCTAAAAAGGCCATTTGCAACACCTACCATGCCAGCATCAGCAGGGGTACGAAAACTAGCAGCCTGACCACCACCAGCATGATCAGGCACATGTCAGCCAAGCACCCAACTTTGTAGGAAGTACAACAGAGTCGAGGAGTGTTGCTTGCTGATGTCACTGCTACGTCTTCGCGTGTTGTGCGTGCGAGCCAATCCCCTGTCCATGCTGGCTGCGAACAAGCCTCCGGCCCTGCACCTGAAGTTGCCCACGCACAATAACACCACCATCAAGCACGTCCTTGTCCCAGCGCAGCGTTCAGTTATCCATTCAGCAAACCTTTGAACGCAGGCGCAAATATGCTGCCAACGCCCCACATGCCACAGTCCTAAAAGGTCACATTTCGCGACTGCTTGCGCTAGAAATGTTATCTTTCTGGCTGGTGGAGACGGAAGCATTCCGCGACCTGATGGCGGCTGCTGTCCCACGTTACTCGGTCCCCAGTCGCCACTATTTCTCCAGGTGTGCCGTCCCCGCATTGCATAACCACGTGTCACAAAGCATCACACGTGCCCTGAACAATGCTGTTTCAGCCAAAGTCCACCTAACCACAGACACGTGGACAAGTGCTTGTGGGCAAGGCCGCTACATCTCCTTGACGGCACACTGGGTTAATATTGTGGAAGCTGGGACCCAGTCTGAGCAAGGGACGGAACACGTCCTTCCCACACCAAGGATTGCAGGCCCTACCTCAGTCAGGGTTTCACCCACACTCTGCAGGTCCGGAATGTCATGCTCCTCAGCCTCCTCCTCCTCCTCCTCCTGCGCATCCTCATCCACTCTACCCTCCACACAAGTCCCAAACTGGAAGCACTGCAGCACTGTCTCTGCAAAGCGGCAACAGGCTGTGCTGAAGCTAATATGCATAGGTGACAAACCCCACAATGCAGAAGATGTGTGGACAGCTCTGAAACAGCAGGCAGATCACTGGCTCACACCTCTGAACCTAAAGCCAGGAAAGGTCGTGTGTGACAATGGCCGGCACCTGGTGGCAGCTTTGAGGCGAGGCCAGCTGACGCATGTTCCATGCGTGGCCCATGTGCTCAACCTAGTGGTTCAGTGGTTTATAAAGTCATACCCAGAGCTGTCTGATCTGCTGGTAAAAGTTCGCTGCCTGTCTGCACATTTTCGCAAGTCACCTGCTGCTTCAGCCGGCCTTGTCGGCTTTCAGCGCCGTTTGCGTCTTCCGGCCCACAGACTGGTGTGTGATGTCCCGACGCGTTGGAATTCAACTCTGCACATGTTGGTCAGGATATGTGAGCAGAAGAGGGCAGTTGTTGACTACCTACATCACCTAAGCCGTCGGGAAATGGGTCAAACTCCACACATAACACCTGAGAAGTGGAGATGGATGTCCGACCTATGTACCGTCCTCCAAAACTTTGAGGACTCCACCAAGATGGTGAGCGGCGATGATGCCATTATTAGCGTCACCATACCGTTACTCTGCCTTCTAAAACGGTCTCTGCTGAAAAACAAAGATGATGCATTGCAGGCGGAGCACGATGAGTTTGAGCAAGAAACAGTAGTGGGTGTGGGTGATAACACACAGCCCAGCCTCATCTCATCACAACGTGCAGTGGAGGACTATGACGAGGAGAAGGATGAAGACATGGAGCAACTCTCTGGCCAAATTGAGGATATGACATGCACACCAGTCATACCCTCGATTCAGCGTGTCTGGCTAGAGGACAGGGGAGATGAGGAGGAGGAGGATAGCATGTTCAGTCATCGTGTTGGTCAGGATACTGAAGTGATGGCTGTTAAGAGTCTGGCACACATGGCTGACTTTATGGTAAGCTGCTTGGCTCGTGACCCTCGCGTTCAGAACATCTTGGCCGACAATCACTACCGGTTGGCAACACTCTTAGACCCACGCTACAAGGAGAACTTTATGTCTCTCATTCCTGAGGTGGAGAGGTCAGCCAAAATGCAGCAGTTCCAGAAGGCCATAGTCACGGAAGTAGGCAAAGCATTCCCCTCACAAAACGCTAGCGGCATAGGTCAGGAATCGGTGGACAACCAAAGCATACGGCCGAGAGGGGCACAAGTCCAATCCGCCAGAGGTAGGGGAACAGTCTTTACGATGTGGGACAGTTTTCTCAGCCCCTCACGTACCACAGCCCCTGAGGTGCGGGGTAGTGCCACAAGAAATGCTAAGTTTGGCCAGATGCTGAAGGAGTACCTTGCAGATCGAACAACTGTACTACGAGATTCCTCTGTGCCTTACAATTATTGGGTGTTACCCCTCGGGGGTCTGCCGCAGGGTTCCAGTGCCCTCTGCTGGAATAGCGCTGCTCTTCTCCTCCCTTTCTGGGGCTACTGCTTGACATGAAACTACATCTCCAAACCTGTTTCTGCTGGAGAAACTGCAGGGAGCATGCTCCTCCCCTCAGCCAATCACCATGCTTCTGTGTCCTGCCAATCAGGACTGCCCTGCTATGATATAAACTTCCTGTTTCCAGTCAGTCGGGGCCAGGGCAACTTCCTCCTTGAGGAGTTGCCATTTCTGGTCTGGTCAGGTCGCTCCTTATTTGGCTTGTTACCTGATTTCTGTGTGTTCCTTCCTACAGATTCCTGCCCAGCCGGCTCCTTGCTGACCGCCGTGTTCCTGGCCAGTTTCCCGGATCTCTTCCAAGCGGATCGCTGTCTCAAGCCTGGCTCCGGATTCCCCGTGTTCCCGGTTCCCCGTTTCCGATCCTATACCCGGTTGCTGTATTGTTTCCCACGTTGCTTTGGGTCGGTTCAACACCCGTGTCCGCTTCATCGGTCCCTCCGAGGTTGGTACCGGCAGAATCCCTGTATAGGGGTTAAGCGCTCCGGGGCCTCCTTCGGTGCTTTTCTGATGCTGTGGCCGTGTGGCCCTCCCCTGGGGCGTGGGTTGTGTGTGTTGTTAATAAACCTGTTTACTCTACTTTACTGGTCCGTCTCTCTGTCATCCCGGTATCAGCATCTGCTCTACGCGGTCCAGTGGGTCCACGTGTGAGTCCGTCAGTAGGACGTGACAGATTTTGCCCTGGCCATGGACCCCGCTGATACCAGGTTTGATGCCCAAAGGAGCTAACTGCACTCCGCCAGAGTCACGAACAGGTTGTGGCGTTTATCCAGTCTCTAGAGGCCTGCTTGGGGGCGCCCTCTACTGTTGATCCCACTCTCTCTTCCCAGATGCTGAGTCTCCGACAGGAATTGGACCATCTGAGAGAGAGCCAGAATCGGATGTCATCCCATATGTCCTCTATGGATGATCTGCTTGCCGGCCTGCTGAGCACGACAGAAAGCCCAGGTTCCGTTCCCGTGTTGCCAACTGGAGCTCCGGCTGGAGCTGTGTCTCCACGCGGGACGCCCAAGCAACCGCCCTCGGGTCCCTTCTGCCCTTGGGACCGGGGAGGCGGACGCCGATGCCCCGAGCCCCCTGCGCGGGTTCCTTGCCGGTCTCCGTCCGGGGGGGGGGCATAGAGGTGGGGGTACTGTTACCCCTCGGGGGTCTGCCGCAGGGTTCCATTGCCCTCTGCTGGAATAGCGCTGCTCTTCTCCTCCCTTTCTGGGGCTACTGTTTGAGCACATGAAACTACATCTCCAAACCTGTTTCTGCTGGAGAAACTGCAAGAAGCATGCTCCTCCCCTCAGCCAATCACCATGCTTCTGTGTCCTGCCAATCAGGACTGCCCTGCTATGATATAAACTTCCATTTTCCAGTCAGTCGGGGCCAGGGCAACTTCCTCCTTGAGGAGTTGCCATTTCTGGTCTGGTCAGGTCGCTCCTTATTTGGCTTGTTACCTGATTTCTGTGTGTTCCTTCCTACAGATTCCTGCCCAGCCGGCTCCTTGCTGACCGCCGTGTTCCTGGCCGGTTTCCTGGATCTCTTCCAAGCGGATCGCTGTCTCAAGCCTGGCTCCGGATTCCCCATGTTCCCGGTTCCTCGTTTCCGATCCTATACCCGGTTGCTGTATTGTTTCCCACGTTGCCTTGGGTCGGTTCAACACCCGTGTCCGCTTCATCGGTCCCTCCGAGGTTGGTACCGGCGGAATCCCTGTATAGGGGTTAAGCGCTCCGGGGCCTCCTTCAGTGGTGTTCTGATGCTGTGGCCGTGTGGCCCTCCCCTGGGGCGTGGGTGTGTGTGTTGTTAATAAACCTGTTGACTCTACTTTACTGGTCCGTCTCTCTGTCATCCCGGTATCAGCATCCGCTCTACGCGGTCCAGTGGGTCCACGTGTGAGTCCGTCAGTAGGACGGGACATTGGGTCTCCAAGCTGGACACGTGGCATGAATTGGCTCTCTACGCCTTGGAAGTCCTGGCCTGCCCTGCCCCTAGCGTTTTGTCAGAGCGTGTTTTCAGTGCCGCAGGTGGAATCCTTACTGATAAACGCACCCGCCTGTCAACTGAAAATGCTGACAGGCGGACTCTGATCAAGGTGAACATGGGTTGGATTGGGCCAGACTTCACCACACCACCAACAAATGACAGCGGAATTTAAATTTGTTATGGGAATTTGCCATGTACCTCCACTCACCCATGGGTACACACTTCTGGACTTTGGCTAATCGCTGGACTGCTCCTCCTTCTCCTCATGTGCCACCATGATGACCGTTACAATAGTTAGGCTGTTGTTTCAGGTATACCCCCAGTGGTATTCTTTTAGAATGGGCATTACAACGACAGGACACCGGCTCCTTTTCAATGGGAAAAATGTTTTGAGGCCCTCATGCACGTCTCTATCCAGGGACAATGTGGAGCCTCCCAATTTTTGGCTGCCCTGCCAAAGGGCTATACTACAATACACACACTTCAGGTTTACAGGCCCTCATGCATGTCTGTATGCATGGGTCATTGTTGAACCTCCCAATTTTTGGCTGCCCTGCCAAAGGGCTATACTACAATACACCCACTTCAGGTTTACAGGCCCTCATGCATGTCTGTATGCATGGGACATTGTTGAACCTCCCAATTTTTGGTTGCCCTGCCAAAGGGCTATACTACAATACACCCACTTCAGGTTTACAGGCCCTCATGCACGTCTGTATGCATGGGTCATTGTTGAACCTCCCAATTTTTGGCTGCCCTGCCAAAGGGCTATACTACAATACACCCACTTCAGGTTTACAGGCCCTCATGCATGTCTGTATCCAGGGGCATTGTTGAACCTCCCAATTTTTGGCTGCCCTGCCAAAGGGCTATACTACAATACACCCACTTCAGGTTTACAGGCCCTCATGCATGTCTGTATGCATGGGTCATTGTTGAACCTCCCAATTTTTGGCTGCCCTGGTAAAGGAAAATACTACAATATACCCACTTCCTCAAAATGGCCACATTATGTCAAGACAGGGCTTCATGTACGTCTCTTCTCAGGGACATCGGACTGCCGCACAATGTTTTTGCGTAAAATCTTTCATGTAATCACAAAAAGTAACATACACCAGCTGTATCTCACTATTGGGTATGTGCCCTTAACATTTCCACCCTGAATATTCATTTTGGTGTCATTTTGGAAGGTTTTCTGGTGACTCCGTAAAATTGGCGTGAAACTCGGACAACATTGTTCACAGCTGTAACTTTTGAGTGAGAAATGCTTACAGGGGTCTTCCCCATGGTGTTGCCATGCCATTTGAGCACTCTTCTGAGACTTTTGTGACATTTTTAGGGTTTCTACATGCTGCCGGCAGTCATTTCATAAAAATACTCGGGTCTCCCATAGGATAACATTGGGCACGGTGCTTGGGCCGAGTACACGAGTATCTTGGGATGCTCAGCCCGAGCATCGAGCACCCGAGCATTTTGGTACTCGCTCATCACTATTTACAATATAATGATATTGTGGGCTGTAGGCAGTGGAAAATGTGATGGGAAGATTATCACAGGATTTCTCTAGGGATTTTTATCTCCAGCAGTAATTGTTTCCAATCCATTTGAACAATATTATTGTCCCAGTCTAAAATACCCTCAGAATAACCCCTTGATCTGAGTCTAGTTTTTATATCTCTCATCTCCCTATTGTAAAAAAACACAGTTTTCTATCCTGAAAGGGGTATCCCTCCAAACAAGCAAAAGATCATCTATATAGCGTGAGTACCACGCAACACTAGTATGGAAGAGATTTTTGGAGCTGAAAATATAAGTTTCTTCTCAAACCCCTATCACTACCCCTATGTAGTTGTACTTCTTACAACAGTGGGGGTTGCTGCTATGATCATTTATAATGGTCAAGAAAAGGATATCCTTCTTTTCCTTATACTTCACCACCAGCATTTTGTTGCTACATTGAGCTCTGCTCTCACCCTTTCTAAGTAACTGTCTAATTAGTCATCAAGGTAGTTCTTCCTGTTTTTTATGCATAGCTGTGCATGCTAAAGTAGCTATGGCAGAAAGGGATTTCAAGAGTGGGATGCTGGTGTAGAAGTTGTCTACGTAGATTTGATTACCCTGATCCAGTAGTGGGTGAACCAATTCTCACACAATTTTCTTACCTAATTTCAGGAAATGAGGGTTTTCAAGGGGTTGAATCCAGGTATCCTACCCTACATAAATTCTAAATCTGTAGGTGTACCATAAGGTGTATTAGGCACTATTCTAAAGAAATGTGCTTTGGGGAGTGTACACCTCAGCAAATTTGATGCTGAAGTGATCAATGATTGGACAAATTTTAAAACGTTGCTTAAAGTTGGGGTGATCTCGGGGTAGGCACTGTATTGTCATTGAAATGTAAAACATTGCAAATGCCTTAAGAGTATTTCTGGGTCATAGCCATGCAGAAAACTGGAGTATTATACAAAATATAAGCATTCCAATATTGCCAAACCTCTCGCTATTTCCATATAACCATGTAAAGCCAGGGGCGGACCTACCGTGGTGCAGCTGGTGCAGCTGCACCAGGGCCCCGGCGGTTAGGGGGCCCCCAAGGCTCCAGCCGCGGGTCCGGTGCCGCGGTTCCACCCCCACCCCCGCGCCTTGCACGGGCCCCTGCCTCCACTGCTGTGGTTGCAACAATCACAGTCGCAGCGGTCGGGACTGGGCCTGGGAGTGCAGGAGGCGCACCAATATCAGCTGTTGGAGCTGCTCGGGCTGCCTGGGGAGCGCACTGTGGATTTGAATGTATCTCTTCTCCCGCCCGGCTGCTCGCAGATCACATCAGCAGCTGCAGACAGGCCCCCTGCACACTGTGTGGACGGGGTCTGCAGAGGGACACTTCACCTGCTCCTTCAGCCTCCCGGAGAGCAGATTGTGGATGGACTAGACCTCAGAAGATGCCGGTAAGCAGGAGGTCATTAATCATGGTGTGGGGCAGCAGGACGCTCCTCAGTCCGGTCAGGGTCTGCTCTGCTGGGGATCAGAGTGATTGCAGGAGTCTGTGGCAGATCAGGTCGGGCTGTCAGTGCTGGATTATCGGCTCCAGCATCACCCGACCTACAGGAAAGAGCAGACTCCTGCAATAAATCACTCTGACCCCAGCAGATACCACAGACCTCAGTATACCTCAGTATACAGAGCCCTGCACTGACTGATCACATCTAAACCTACAGGGCATCACATATTATTTTATATGGCTCCATATATATGTGATGTCCTGTAGGCAGTACCAGGTGTGATCAAGACATTATATATCCAGTGTGCAGATGGGGACATATACCAGTATGGGCCCATATATACCAGGTTGGAGGACATATTTACCATACTGGGAGATATACTGTATATACCAGAATGGGGAACCTATACACCAGGATAGGAGACCCAGGGGCATAACTACTGAAGTCGGGGGGGCCTGCAGTGCTTGAGGGCCCCGTTGTGCAAAGAAGCAGCCGGCCGGCTCCTGAGTGTCAGTGAACCAGGAGCTTTGGATGCACATTCATGTAACTTACCCTCTCTGTCCTCTCTCTCCTCCGTCCCTCTCTGTCCTCTCTCTCCTCCGTCCCTCTCTGTGCTCCGTCCCTCTCTGTCCTCTCTCTGCTCCATCCCTCTCTGTTCTCTCTCTGCTCCGTCCCTCTCTGTCCTCTCTCTGCTCCGTCCCTCTCTGTCCTCTCTCTGCTCCGTCCCTCTCTGTCCTCTCTGCTCCGTCCCTCTCTGTCCTCTCTGCTCCGTCCCTCTCTGTCCTCTCTCTCTGCTCCGTCCCTCTCTGTCCTCTCTCTCTGCTCCGTCCCTCTCTGTCCTCTCTCTCTGCTCCGTCCCTCTCTGTCCTCTCTCTCTGCTCCGTCCCTCTCTGTCCTCTCTCTCTGCTCCGTCCCTCTCTGTCCTCTCTCTCTGCTCTGTCCCTCTCTGTCCTCTCTCTCTGCTCCGTCCCTCTCTGTCCTCTCTCTGCTCCGTCCCTCTCTGTCCTCTCTCTGCTCCGTCCCTCTCTGTCCTCTCTCTCCTCCGTCCCTCTCTGTCCTCTCTCTCCTCCGTCCCCCTTCTGTGCGTGTAGGTGTATGTGTGTCCACTTAGCCGCCCCCTGCATCCCGCCGCCGCACCAATCCTCGCCCTCCAATGTGATCGCATCGGGCACACATCTAGTATGTATATATCCTCCTTGAGGCTGTCTTGGGCTATATATGTTATACGAGGCTATGCTGGGCTGTATATATTACCTGGAGGCTGTGCTAGTCTATATATATTACCTGGAGCCTGTGCTTGGCTGTATATATTACCTGGCGGCTGTGCTGAACTGTATATATTAGGCTGTAATGGACTGTATATATTAGGCTGTGGGGGGGCCCCGAAAAATTTCTTGCACCAGGGCCCACTACAGTCTGGGTCCGCCCCTGTGTAAAGCAGAAGGCCCTAAAACTCCATCATTTCTACTGCATTGATGGGATTTCAGTTAGTAAGTGTTGAAGTGTGGTTTTGGGCTAAAAATGTTTGGGCATATAATTTTGTCTCATCAACCATGAGAATTTCAAAATTCTCAGAGAAACGTGTTTTTAAAAAGTCAATTTCTATGAAGCCAGCAGTGTAAATTGCCTTCATGATGGAGCAAAAAAATCAGGAATCTGAGGCTTATAAACTTCAGGGAGAGAGGTCCATAGGGGTCACTAATGGTGAGCACTTGCATCTGCGTCGATGTTCATTATGTGATCACTTGCATCTGCATATGGGTTCATTATCACTGGAAGAGGAGGTGGGCAAGGAGGTGGAAGATTATTATTATTATTATTTATTATTATAGCATCATTTATTCCATGATGCTTTACATGTTAAAAGGGCATACATATACAAGTACAATAATCATAAACAATACAAGGTACACACAGGTACAGGAGGGGAGAGGACCCTGCCCGCGAGGGCTCACAGTCTACAAGGGATAGATAGGGATACACTAGGAGGGGTTACTGCAGGTTGTAGGCTTGTCAGAAGAGTTGGGTCTTCAGGTTCATTTTGAAGGTTTCCACAATAAGCGAGAGTCTGATATGTTGGGTCAGAGGGTTGCAGAGTATGGGGGAAACACGGGAGAAATCTTGTATGCAGTTATGGGAAGAAGAGATAAGAGGTGAATTGAGAAGGATATCTTCAGAGGATTGCAGGTTATGTGTAGGTAGGTACCGGGAGACCAAGTCACAGATATATGGATGGGACAGGTTGTAGATGCCTTTGTATGTCCTGGTTAGGGTTTTGAACTGAAGCCTCTGGGCAATAGAAAGCCAGTGTAGGGCTCGGCAGAGAAGAGAGGCTGGGGAATAATGGAGAGACAGGTGGATTAGTCTGGCAGCAGAGTTTAGGATAGATTTGAGAGGTGCAAGAGTGCTAAAGGGGAGGCCAGAGAGTAGGAGGTTGCAGTATTCGAAGTGGGAGATTATGAGGGCATGCAGGAGTGTTAATGCAGTTTCTTGGTCAAGGAATGTACGAATCGGGGAATTTTTTTTGAGTTGGAGTCATCAGGAGGTGGAGAAGGCTTGGATATGTGGCTTGAAGGAGAGGGCAGAGTTGAGGATTACCCTGAGGCATCGAGCATGTGGGACTGGGGAAAGTGAACAGCCATTGACTTTGATGGATAGGTCTGGTGGGGGGGGGAAAGATGATGAATTCTGTTTTGTCCATGTTCAGTTTTAGAAAGCAAGCAGAAAAGAAGGATGAAATAGCAAACAGACATTGTGGGATTTTGGTTATTAAGGAGGTGATGTCAGGTCCAGAGAGGTAGATCTGGGTGTCATCAGCGTAGAGATGATACTGAAAGCCGTGGATGGAGAAGAGTAGGGGCCCTAGAACTGAGCCTTGGGGAACACCGACGGACAGGGGGCGGGATAAGAAGTTGGTATTGGAGAGGGAGATGCTGAATGTCCGGTCTATGAGATAGGAAGAGATCCAGGAGAGGGACAAGTTTGTGATACCACGAGATGAGAGAATTTGTCACAAGAGGGAATAGTTCACGGTGTCAAAGGCAGAAAACAGGTCAAGGAGGAGAAGGATAGAGTAGTCACTTGCTCATGGCAGTTAATAGATAATTGGTGACGTTAGTTAGGGCAGTTTCTGTTGAGTGATGCTGTCGGAAGACAGATTGTAACCAGTCAAAGAGGGAGCAGAAGGAGAGGTGGGAGGACAGATCTAGATGGACATGCTGTTCCAGCAGTTTTGAGGCATAAGGAAGAAGTGATATGCGGCAATAGCTAGAGACAGAGGATGTTTTGAGCGCGGGCTTTTTGAGGATTGTTGTAATTGAGGCATGTTTGAAAGATGAGGGGAAGACACCAGTGGTTAGTGAAAGGTTGAAGAGATGTGTTAGGATTGGGATGAAGACTGTGGTGAAGTAGGGGATGAGGTGGGATGGGAGTGGGTCAAGCGTGCAGGTGGGGGGGGGACATGTAATCTTGACAGAAGATAGGAGAGCTGATATTCTGTCTTGTTGAAGAAGATGTTTTTTGCAGAAGAGGGCTGAGTAGTTATGGGCAGGGGCTGTGGGGACAGTGGCTAAATCTTTCTCTGATGTTATCAATCTTCTGCTGGAAGAAATAGGCAAAGTCTTCAGCAGAGATAAAGGAAGAGTGAGGAGCTCCTGGAAGACGGAGGAAAAAGTTGAAAGTGTTGAATAGCTGTTTAGGGTTGTTAGACCGGGAGGATATAAGAGATGCGAAATAGGTTTGTTTTGCGGCAGTGAGAGCGGACTTGAAGCTGGCAAGGGACTCTTTGTATGACATGAAGTGCTCAGTGGAATGAGATCTCTTCCATCACTGCTCAGCAACCCTGGAGGCCCATCTCAGTTCTTTAGTCAGGCTGGTCTGCCATGGTTGCCATGGTTGCTAAATCGAGTGCTGTTGTTATTGTGGTGTTATAAAGAGTGGCAGCATTGTCTGTATCATGTAGGGAAGCTACGTCTGTGAGAGAGAGAGAAGGGATTTAGGTCAGGGTCACATTTGCGGCAAAACATTCAGATCCTGATCTGGTTTTGAGCTGTTAATAAGCTCAAAACCGGATCAGGAACCGCAGCCCATAGGAGGCCATTATTATAACCGGATTGCACTACATGCAGTCCGGTTACCGCATCCGGATTTGCAGCCTGCGTGAAAAATCATGCAGGCTGCAGTTTTTGAAGCGGTATCTCTGCCGCAGCAGAGTTGCTATAACGGGCTCATAAGGGAACCCATGCGTCTGCCGCATATTATAGTATAGCCGGCTATTGTCAGCATTTACAATTTTGTTTACAATTTTGTTAATGAAACCCAGTGGCTCCTTGCTGTGTAGGAAATACAGTATGTAATGTTACGTACTGTATCAGCCACTAGCCGCGGTCCTTAACGCTTTAACATTAGTGCTATGGGCAGCGCACCGCCATAGACCTAATGTTACAGCTTTCAGGACCATGGGTAGTGGCTGATACAGTACAAAGATTATGTACTTTATTTCCTACACAGCGAGGAGCCGCCGGGTTTCATTCACAAAATTGTAAATGCCGACAATAGCCGGCTATACTATAATTACACATATTATTCCCTCACATGCCCACCTGTATGGACATCATGTCTCTAGGGAGGGTGGCCACTAGTGATGGGCGAATCCTAAATTACTCGGACTCGCTTGACTCTAGCGAGTCCGAGCCCGGGACTCGCTACTCGTAGCGAGTCTAGCGAGTCCAATGTTAATGAATGGGGAAGCGAGTAATAGCGAGTAATGTGCTGCTGGATCCTAACGAGAGCAGACAGAGCAGTGAATAACTCGCATTCAGCACGGATTGCTGTGTTCACTAGCGATTTAGAAGTCCTCTGTTTTGCTCGGTAGCACAGAAAGTCGTTTGAACAGCACTAAAGAAGATAAACAGGAAGTCGCCTCGCTGCTAAGCACAGGCTGATGTTGTCTGCAGAGATCTGATCTGATCTGCACACACAGGCCGACCAAAGATGTGTAGCAAAAGAGATACAGAGAGGCTCATTGGCCTGGTTGAAGAGCGGCCTCAGCTCTGGCAGCCCACCCACCCTGGCTATCGGGATGACAGACAGCGAAATCTGTGTTGGAGGTCCATTGCCAGAAGTATCTTCCCGTCTTTTGATGAAGCTGGACAAGATGGACAGGCAAACCTTGGTAAGAGTTATGTGATGTCAATTGTAGGGTACCTTTACACGCCGCTACTGGAGGATGGATACAACCCGCTACAGGCTACAAATGTAGCTTGTAGCGTCATTATAGCCCGTAGCGGCGTGTGAAGACGGGACGAGACAGCCGGCAACAGATACATCTGTATCCGAGCACTGCTCGAAAACAGATGGCTACAAAGCCGATTGTAGTGAGCTGTATCGGCGTGTAAAGAAGGAACAGAAGGGTTGTTTCTACACCATGCTATGTAGCTGGGGCGTGACACAGGCTCCGGGTTTCCGCGCCCCCTTCAGCGATCATTGGAGGAAGCTCCAGCGTTGCGATTGGTAGTCGCTGCATAGGGCGGCATATTTAAGGAGCTGACGAGTCACAGTACACAATTGCTCGAGCGTCAACTATTAATCAGCCTCCTGCGATGCCTGCCCAATCATGGTATTATTGCTTTGTCCTATCAGCGTACGGACGTCTCGTAATCCACAATTGTAGCACGCCTATGTGCTGTCCCTGCTGCACCAGGTACGCCCATAGTAGCTGGTTGTAGCGGTGTGTAAATGAGGTAAGGTACGCTACAGATGGCTACTTCAGACACCCGGCGATGTATCTAGCTATAGATGTTGCGTAGCGTAGCGCACCTTGTGGCGGCGTGTAAAGGAGGTGCGTTTCCCGTTTGTAACCGTTTGGGCGTGCTCGTGCACGTGAAGTAGCGGATTGTATCCATCCTCCAGTAGCGGCGTGTAAAGGTACCCGTAGTGCTGACAGAGTACAAAAATGCTAGTGTGCTCGATGCTCGGGCCGAGCATCCCAGATACTGGTGCACTTGGGCCGAGCACCGAGCCAAATGTTATCCTATGGGAGTATTTTTATTAAATGACCACCGCCAGCATGTAGAAACCCTATAAATGTCACAAAACTCTCAGAAGAGTGCTGAAATGACATGTCGACAGCATGGTGAAGAACCCTGTAAGCATTTCTGACTGAAAAGTCACAGCTGTGAAAAATGTTGTTTGAGTTTTATGGCATTTATATAGACTCAACAGATGAAGTTCATAAATGACACCAAGAATAATTTTCATGGCGGAAATGTTAAGGGCACATACCCACTAGTGAGACACAGCTGGTGTTTGCTACTTTGTGTGATGACATTAAATATTTTCCGTGAAAACATTGTGTTGTAATCAGATGTCACTGATAAGAGATGTACATGAAGGCCTCTTGACATAATGTGCCCATTTTGAGGAAGTGTGTCTATTGTACTATTTCCCTTTGCCAGGGTGGCCAAACATTTGGAGGCTACGCATTCTCCATGGATAGAGACGTGCATGAGGGCATCAAAACATTATACCCATTTCAAAGGAGCGGGTGTATTGTTGTTGTAATGCCATTTATGAAATAATTTAACAATGGGGGTATACATGAAATAAAGGCCTAACTTTTTTAACGGTCAACATGGTGGCGCATGAGGAGAAGGCTGAGCAGTCCAGCGATTAACCAAAGTACAGAATTGTGTACCCACGGGTGAGTGTAGGTTAATAGAAAATTAGCTTTTCAATATTTTAATTCTGCTCTCATTTCCTTGTGGTGTGGTGAAGTCTTGCCCAATCCAACCCTTGTTCATCAAGATCTGAGTCATTCTGTCTTCATTTTAATTTGATTGGCGGGTGCGTTTATCAGTAATGATTCCACCTGAGGAAACTCAAAAAAAAATCTGAAAAAACGCTAGCCCCAGGGCAGGCCAGGACTTCAAAGGCGTACAGAGCCAATTCATGTAACATGTCCATCTGGGATACCCAATAATTGGAAGGCACACAGCAATGTCGGAGTACAGTTATTAGATCGGCAAGGAACTCCATCAGCATCTGTCAAAACTTAGCATTTCTTGTGGCACTACCACGCACCTCAGGTGCTGTGTAATGTTAGGGGCTGAGAAAACTGTCACACATCTTAAAGACTGTCCCCCTACCTCGGGCGGATTACACTTGTGCCCCTCTCGTCCGTATGCCTTTGTTGTCCACCAATTCCTGATCGATGCGGCTATCGTTTTGTGTGGAGAATACTTTGTGTAATTCCACAACTATGGCCTTCTGGAAATGCTCCATTTTTGCTGACCTCTCCGCCTCAGGAATAAGCGACAAACTTCTCATTGTAACATGTGTCTAACACTGTTACCAACCAGTAATGTCTTTTGGCCCGAGATGTTCTTAAATCGAGGGTCATGAGCGAGACAACTTAACATTAAGTCAGCCATGTGCGCCAGACTATTAACAGCCAGCACTTCGGTGTCCAGAGCAACACGATGACTGAACATGCTGTAGTACTCCTTCTCCTCCTCCTCATCATCCTCCTCCTCCTCCTCCTCATCTCCCCTGTCCTCTGGCCAACTACGCTGAACACAGGGTATGACTGGTGTGCATGTCATATCCTCAATGTGTCCGGAGAGTAGCTCCATGTCTTCATCCTGCTACTCGTCCTCCTATTCCTCCTCGTCATAGTCCGCCACTGCCCATTGTGATGACATGAGGCTGTGCTGTGTGTTATCACCCACACCCACTACTGTTTCTCGCTCCAACTCTTGGCGCTACGCCTGCAATGCATCATGTTTGTTTTTGACCAGAGACCGTTTTAGAAGGCCGAGATGCGGTATGGTGATGTTAATAATGGCGTCATCGACGCTCACCATCTTCGTGGTTTCCAACAAGTTTTGGATGACGCTACATAGTTCGTACATTCATCTACACTCCTCAAGTGTTATGTGTAGATTTTGACCCTTTTCCCAACGCCTTAGGTGAGGCAGGAACTCAACAACTGCCCTCTTCTGGTCACAAATCCTGATCAACATGTACATAGTTGCGTAACAATGCGTCGTGCCATCACACACCAGTCTGTGAGCCAGAAGCTGAAAAAGGCCCCGCAAAGCCGTCAACGCAGCATGAAGCTGTTGGTTAATTTACATACACTGAACACAGGCGTCAAACTTTGAAGAGGAGATCATACAGCTCTGTGTATGATTTTAGAAACCGCTGAACCAAGAGGTTGAGCACATGGGCCACACATGGAACATGTGTCAGCTAGCCTCTCATCAAAGCCGCCAACATGTTCGGCCCTTGTCGCACACGACCTTCCTGGCTTTAGGTTCAGAGGTGTGAGCCAGTGATCTGCCTGCTGTTTCAGAGATGTCCACACCTCTTCTGCATTTTGGGGTTTGTCACCTATCCATTTTAGATTCAGCACAGCCTGTTGCCGCTTCGCCGAGGCAGTGCTGCAGTGCTTCCAACTTGGGACTGTTGTTGAGAAAACAGTGGGAGAGGATGCGCAGACAGGTTCCTTCTCTAGCCACAACCCTCTCGCAATATGGTCCTTGGAGGTTTATCCTTCTCTCCCTTCTCTGAAGGTGTACGGTATACTTAACCATGGGTACAAAGAGGGCAAGAAGTGGATGTCTATTGTATGTTTGGCACTATTGTTTGAGAGAAGACAATATGTTATCAAATCTGATGTCTGTATTTTATTCATCTGCTTGCAGTTGATATGGTGATGAAGAGATGGAGGAGCTGCCGTGACCAGTACAAGAAGGAGTACGAACGGCAGTTACGCCTGGGCCCACAAGCTGCACCACCGTTGCGTGTTTACGCCCACTTTTACAGACTGGCATTCCTTCGTCCATTTGCTCGTCTTAGAAGGTCCGTAATGGAAGATTTTCATTTGCCCATAACCTTAACATGTGTAAGATTAGAGTATATGTTATATGTCCCCATTGCTATTGTAGCCATGTCACATTGGAAGGCGGATGCTGATCTGTTGAAAGCGTGAAAAAATATGTGGTCATCATGCACACAATTATGTTAGGTGACCTCAGATTTTTACGATCTGCATAACACATACATAGTCCACACTCAGCAAAGTATTTTAGTGGGACCATGGGTACTGTATGTATTTGTTTGTGAGAGATTCGCCATAACAACAGCCGCCATGAAGGCATGTGACCATGACGTGGGCATGTAGTGACTGGCTCACAAGGGCTTAGTCTTGTGGCTCAAGGAAGACACCTTATATGTTTGTCACTCCACTAATGTGCTTCTTACAGGTACCCACCTTGTACAAAAAACAAGTGGGACACCAAAATTGGTCCCAGGTTAACAATTCACTTTGTAGGTTCAGAGAGGCCTGGTGCATGTTGAGAATAACCCTGTCAACCTGCAACATTATGTGTTTTAACAAATGGAGTTTTGACCTGTTTAATTGTCATAGTCTCCATTAGTGGTGAAATGACTATTGTGAGGGTGGCGTGAGACAACACCATATCTCAGAAGTTGTCATTGTATAATAATGTTTGGTTCTTAATAAAGTATAAATTTATCATTGAGAATACCACATTCAAATCCAAGAAGCTTTTCAAAACTGCACTTTTTTGCAAGAATTATGTAATTTCAAGGAAAATAGCTTGTGTTAAAAAAGATGAACAGACATGTCACTGTTATTGTTAAGTTTACTAACAGTTTGGAGGTTACACTGTGTGTCGCAATGTTATTTATATGTTTAACCCCATTTCATTTGTTAGATACAGTAGGGTAACTAACTACAAATGTGCAACACTTATTTTATGAACACAGTTGATCATGTCAAGGTGTCCATCATCTTAAAGTAATTTTAGAGGGCAAAAATGTCTCCACACAAGGTGGCTACAAAATGACCCTGTGGATATTACTGCAGTCCACATCGGTACCTTACTTGTTTTTGAGGAAAACCAGGGTATACAGTAGCATGTCAATGCGCTCTGTGTCTGATCAACAGTATAGATCTGTCTGTGGTCAACAGTCTTCATATCCGTTCAAGAGGCACAGCGGTCTCCTGGTGTGTTGTTCCTTCGCACACTTGTGTGTTGGTCTTTATATTATTAAACTTGCCTATGCCTGTGCCATAATTTCAAAATGCTACTTGGCCCATTACCTTATGTAAATATGGTGTAGCATATCTGAAGGCATCTTACGGGTAACTATATAGTCTGAGATGGTGGTCATAGCAGCATAGAAAGGCGTGATTTCTTATTGCGGGAAGGGTGCGTTATTTTCCTAGCTCAATGGCATCACCTGACTTGAAAGGGCTGCCATTTGTACCCTAACGCTCCCATATACGTAGGATACATATGTGTTGTGCTGCTTAATATTTACTTAGAATGTTTTAACTATTTATTTTACGGTAAACAATACTTTCGAATAGTAAGGTAATCCTCACAAGTTATGCTACTAGAAGCCAATTTATATTGTATGTACTTTGCTCAGCTTGTTGAGTGGTTATTTTACATGTTTAACTTTGCCAAAATGTCAGTAAAGTTAGATTTATTTAGGTAGAAAACACACAAGGGTAAATGTAAGTGTAGATTTAAAGTAATGTTGGTCACTGCACACTTTAATTATAACTGTGTAATTACAAAAAATGTGCGCTTACTTTTTTCATTTTTTGTTTTGAAATAGACCGCGACATCCAAATCCCCAGCCTGTGGAAGGTCACCAAGGCGCAGAGGAGTCCGCTGGGGCAGCTGTTCAACATCCGGACAGACCAGCCCAGCAACAGGATGTGGATGAAGCAGATGAGGTGATGCCGGACCCCAACCAACCCGTGGCTGATCAGCTTCCACCACCGTTACCACCGCAGCCTGTAGAAGAACATGCTGTGAGTGGTATGGCTCTGGCGGCTCCACCAGTTTATCTGCCATCCGGTGTTCCAGCCGCTGTGGTCCCCTGTAGCTCTGGCCATGATATAGACCAGTCCAACAGTGGCCCTGGTCCTGTTCCCTCCTGCACTGCCCCAGCTCGTTTTCAGTTTTCTTCAACGCAAGGTCCATTTCCTTGTTCCTCTGTCCCTGCTCCAGCTCCCTGCCATTATGTCCCTGCTCCACTTAGGTCCAGCTGTGGTCGAGCTGATCCATCATCAGCATTTTGGCGTGATTATGGGGCCTCCTACAGCTTCAACACAGGTGCCTTTACCCCCAGCTTCCCACCTTTACACAGATATGGCTCGAGTGCTGTTGGTCCAAATTACTTTGCTCCCTGGGAAGGGGTGGTTGGTGCATCCAGTGCAGACCCTAACACAGTAGAGTGGGCGGCTGCCTTTGCACACAGTCTCATTGGATATCTAACACACATTCCACATGAGCGTAGACTCAGTGCAAGGGCAGCCGTCCAAATTGTACTTGATGCCAATGTGCCCCCCAACTCCCCCACACGGGTCTTAAATATGCTGGAGAGTTGGCAGCGTTCAGAACAGAACGTATTGTCAAGGTCACACCGCCAGCAGCCAGGCCAACCAGGACCCCTGCTGGGCTCACAGAGTATTGTTGGACCCCCTCTTGCACATACCTTGTGGCGACCCTATGAGCCTTTACCGGTGAATGTGCCTAATGTTGGGTCAAGAGGTTTGGCAGAATATGAAAGGCCGTTGGCTGAGGACATCAACCAGGCGCTCAACGTCATCAACATGCCTATCCATGAGGGTGACGGAGATGTGATTGTGGAAGACAATGGTGGCCGAAGTTACCATGTCCTCTAATGTAATGGACCTATTGAAGTTTTTATCAATAATAATTTTGTTTTTAGGTGTTTTGTAGACTTTGATTTTTCTCTTTTTGAGATATTAAACATTCTTTTTATGTTAGTTTTTAGGTAGCAATTTGGTATCTTAACACCCTTTCGGTGTGTTCTTTTTTTTATGTTATGTTACTAAATGTGGCTTTTGGATGGCTTTAAAAAAAAAAAGGTGGAAAGAATAACACACAGAGAAAACATACTTAGAAAGCCAACAGGCATTAAAGTCTACCACCTAATAAAAATATTTGTTTTGACAGCCACATATCAGTTGTATGTGTCATGTGTAATACACTCATTCCATGATTTTGGAAATCTCACACACTTTCCACACGAACACTTAGTCAAGAATGTCAGGTCAGTTTATGGGATACACCTAAGGTGGGATTTGGCCTGGGGTTTACATTTCCATTAATAATTGAAGCTGATTATCACATTCTTGTGGGCTTTTAGTTAAACATGTGTCCCGTCTACAGGTACAATGCAGTTTGTGAAGTTTTATCGGCGCTGAAATCCATTTGCAACGTCGTAACATAAATTATCGTTCGATTCATGAAGGACCATCGCATTCAATTGTTCACTCTCTTCGGCATACGTTTGTCTCTAAAACATTGCAACGGTGTATCGGATGTATGTATTGTAAAAATTAAGCAGGCCACAGAGCACATGTCCAACTGAAGCAAAGGGCATGCAATGGTCAATGATGAATTATAGGCTTGTTGCCTCAAAAAATTAGCCCAAGGGGCTTGATCAACTCTTTTTAGATATAGAGGAGGGAGCGTGGCCCATAGTATAGTCTTGCTTGTCCTGAGAGCATAGTACAAGCAACGTATTCGCTGCAGGAATAGGCTTGTTGCCACAAAAAATTAGCCCAAGGGGCGAGATCAACTCTATTTTGAAGTTGAGGAGGGCGCGTGGCCCATACTATTTGCTTGTCCTGAGAGCATAGTACAAGCAACGTATTCGATGCAGGTATAGGCTTGTTGCCTCAAAAAATTAGCCCAAGGGGCTTGATCAACTCTTTTTAGATATAGAGGAGGGAGCGTGGCCCATAGTATAGTCTTGCTTGTCCTGAGAGCATAGGAGAAGCAACGTATTCGATGCAGGTATAGGCTTGTTGCCTCCAAAAATTAGCCCAAGGGGCGAGATCAACTCTTTTTAGATATAGAGTAGGGAGCGTGGCCCATAGTATAGTCTTGCTTGTCCTGAGAGCATAGGAGAAGCAACGTATTCGATGCAGGCATAGGCTTGTTGCCTCCAAAAATTAGCCCAAGGGGCTTGATCAACTCTTTTTAGATATAGAGGAGGGAGCGTGGCCCATAGTATAGTCTTGCTTGTCCTGAGAGCATAGTACAAGCAACGTATTCGATGCAGGTATAGGCTTGTTGCCTCAAAAAATTAGCCCAAGGGGCGGGATCAACATTTTTAAAATTTATGCAAGGCACTTGAGCCAAACTATATGTGTTATTTCAGTTTGAGAAATGCCCACAATGCAGGCATAGGCTTGTTGCCTTAAAAAATTCAGCCAAGAGACTGTATTGGATTGTCTGACATAATTCAACGGTCAAAAATCATCACAAGTGCATGCATTATGAAAGTAACATTACTGACACTGATTGTGTAGTTTTGTTGTCATGGAGCAAGTGTAGCAGGAACATTATTTATCCAATCTTCTTAGCAGAGGGACATTGTTTATCCTTTGTGTCAGAAGAGGACATAATGTTTAAACCGCACTCAGCCAAACGTAACAAATTTGAAAATGTCCCTCTAGGTTTGGGTACTGTCATCTGAAGGGGTTAAGAACTTTGATGATATCCAGTCCTTGTTAAACTTAATGAGAGTGAGTCTGTCGGCATTTTCTGTAGTCAGCCGTGACCTTCTATCAGTGACAATTCCCCCAGCGGCACTAAAAACACGCTCTGATGTCACACTAGCAGCTGGGCAGGCCAGCAACTCCAAGGCATACAAAGACAGCTCAGTCCAAGCGTGAAGCTTGGAAACCCAGTAATTAAAGGGTACAGAGGGGTCGGTTAAGAAGCTGGTAGTGTCACACACATACTCGTTCAACATGTTTGACAATGTTTGTCTCCTAGACAAGGGGACCGTAGGCACAATCCGTTGCAGATTGGAAGGTCTGTTGAACATCGCCCAGTTGGTGGACATCTTACCACCACCTCTTCTTGACAATGTGGCAGTTTGTGTTCGAACCAAAGGCTGCTGTGGCACAGAGCTGCTTGTTCGTGGTATAGCGGAGTCAGATGGTGAAATTGACATTAAATTGTCAACCACCACACTTTTGAAATAATCCATCGTTAAGCCCCTTGGTGACTGCAACAGCAGAGATGGAAACTTGTCTTTGTAGCGTGGGTCAAGGAATGTTGACAACCAGTAGAGGTCGCTGTCATAGATGTTAATGACGCGTGGATCCTGGGACAGACATTGAGACATGAAGTCAGACATGTGTGCTAGGCTACAAAGACTCATGTCTTCTGTGTCACCTGACTGATGAACAATAGGCATCATGGTCTCAAAATCGGTCTCCGCCTCCTGCTCTTCAGCCCACCCATGCTGTACCGACATAAAACTGGGGTTGGGAGTTCCATCAGGGTGCACCTCAGTACCATGAAGAAATAAATCGTCTTCATCTTCCTCATCACTGTTTTGTTCTGCAGCCAATGTTGCCGGCTGAAATTGGCTTTGCTGGCTCTGATCCTGGATGTTAAAATGTGGATCCATAGCCCTCTGCTGTGCCCTCAATGATTCTGTTTTAAGATTCAGGAGAGAATCTTTAAGCAAACAGAGCATGGGGATGGTGAGACTAATAATGGACTCATCACCGCTTACCAGTTTTGTGCAGTAATCGAAGTTCTCTAGAACCTCGCAAAGGTCAGCGATCCAGACCCACTCCATCGTACCAATGTGTCTTGTATTACTTCCTGGGTGACGGGCATGTTGCAGCTGATATTCCGCTATAGCCCTCTGCTGCTCATTGAACCTAGCCAACATATGGAATGTAGAATTCCATCGTGTGGGCATGTCGCAAATTAATCTGTGTTTGGGCAAATTAAATTGCTGTTGAAGGGCAGATAGACTTGCAAGTGCCGTTGATGAATGTCGGAAATGTCTGCAATTTCTACGCACCTTCTCTAGTAGATCAGATAACTCTGGGTAATTTTTCAAGAATTTCTGAACTACAAGATTCAGTACGTGAGCCATGCAAGGCACGTGTTGAAGTTTACCGAGCTTTATTGCTGCAACAAGATTTCGTCCGTTATCACTGACAACAAGACCTGCTTGTAGTTGCAGTGGGGCCAGCCACTCATCTGTCTGTTGTTTAACACCTTTCCACAGCTCGTTTGCAGTGTGAGGTGTGTCACCTAGACAGATGAGCTTAAGAAGAGCCTGTTGTCGCCTGGCTGATGCAGTACTGCAAAGCTCCCAACTTTGACGTGATGTGGCGGACAAATCAGCAGTGGTCAAGGAAGTAGAAGACGCACATTGTGTTGTAGAAGTATATGAGGACGCGGACACCCGGAATGATGCTGTGCCCGCTATTCGTGGAGTTGGTAGGATCGCAGATATTCCACTATTACACTTTGGGACACTCTCGACAAGGTTGATCCAGTGAGCTGTTAGGGATATGTATCTGCCCTGTCCACAAGTACTTGTCCAGGTATCAGTTGTCAGGTGAACTTTTCCGCTCACAGCATTTGTCAGTGCACGCTTCAAGTTGTTAACCACGTCCTGATGTAGCGCGGGTATGGCAGTACGTGAAAAAAAATTGCGACTGGGGACAGTGTATCGTGGTGCTGCCACAGCCAACAACTCCCTAAAAGCCTCAGTATCAACAAGCCTAAATGGCAGCATTTCTACAGCTAACAGCTTAGAAATTTGCGCTGTCATTTGTCGAGAAAAAGGGTGTGTGGATGGGTGCTTCCGCTGCCTCTCATACAGCTGTGGAACAGACAACTGGACAATTGGCGCAGACTCACAAGTCACTTGACTACTGTCATATCTCTGGTCTAACGCAGCTTGTGAGGAGATCGTATGAGTAGGAGCTGCTGCATGAACAGTAGATGGTGAAGGACGATTCGGAGGTGGCATAACGGTGTTGAGGTCAGAAGGCCCTGATGTCGAACCCTGATGGGCCAACCACTGACTTGGGTGCTTAAGAGTCATGTGTTTTCGCATACTGCTGGTGCTCAAGTTTACTTTGCCCTGGCCTCTGCTCAGCCTGGCATAGCAGATGTTACATATAACCACATTTGGTACTGATGGACTATCTTTAAAAAATTTCCAGACAATGGATGTTCGTCCTTTAGGTTGTGGTGTAGGAACTGAAGGATGGTCTGGCCAACACAAACTGTAGACACATTTTGGCCAACTGTTCTGAAAGTTGGGGCAACAGTTGGTACAGTTTGTGCAACAGTTGACACAATTTGGGCTACTGTTGTCACAGCTTGGATTCTGGATAAAGGAGTCAGCCTGGGTGCTTTAGGCGGTGGTACATAACCACTTTCCTCCTCCTGGCTGCTCTGTTGGCTCTGCATGTCAAGTGTCCAGGTTGGATCAGTGGTCTCATCATCCACCCCCTCCTCCTCAAAGTCATCTGGATAACGTGACTGGTCAGGCTGGCCAGATGAGATGTGTGTCTCATCATCATCATCATCCTCCACCTCCTGAGACGGTCTATGGCTTTGTTGAAAGGGACGTTCTTCAGGACGAGGTGAATCCAAACTTTGTCCATAGATGGAATGTACGTCTGGTTCAAGTATCTGTTCAGGCAGTGACAAAGAAAGGTCAGGTTGTCTTAATGGCTGATAAGAACCAAATAAATCTTCCGAATGTCCAAGTTCGCGGTCTAAATTTTCCTCCGTGTGGCGATGGCTTGAGGAAATAGGAAGATTTTGTGGATTAGATGACCCCGCGTTGTCAGTAGCGGCACTTGAATATGGTGTCAACGATGATTGTGTGCTGCCAGAACCCGTGGTTGAGGTCTTGTCAGCCATCCAAGATGTTATTTGGTCTTGATCTTCCGGCCTCAAGACACGTTTCGGTTGAGTACTGGGAAATTTAGACAGCAGGAAGGTGGATCGATCAATCCTTGTCTGTCTACTTCTACCAGTGCCTTGTTGTTCACGACTGCTAGGGCCCCGACCTCGTCCCTGTCCCTTTGCAGACTGGTTTTTGGGAATTTGGTGTTTTTGGGACATTGTTGACAAATGCACAGCCACCGAGATGGAGTTAGGTGTTGATGCAGGCGTCACTTACTGGCGGGTTAAGTGTGTGCTAACACTTGACAGTGAAGCACTACACTATTCCCTGAAAAAATTAGAAAGTGCGCACAGCCACCGAGATGGAGTTTGGTGTTGCTGTAGGCGTCACTTACTGGCGGGTTAAGTGTGTGCTAACACTTGACAGTGAAGCAGCACACTATTCCCTGAAAAAATTAGAAAGTGCGCACAGCCACCGAGATGGAGTTTGGTGTTGCTGTAGGCGTCACTTACTGGCGGGTTAAGTGTGTGCTAACACTTGACAGTGAAGCACCACACTAGTCCCTGAAAAAATTAGAAAGTGCGCACAGCCACCGAGATGGAGTTTGGTGTTGCTGTAGGCGTCACTTACTGGCGGGTTAAGTGTGTGCTAACACTTGACAGTGAAGCAGCACACTATTCCCTGAAAAAATTAGAAAGTGCGCACAGCCACCGAGATGGAGTTTGGTGTTGCTGCAGGCGTCACTTACTGGCGGGTTAAGTGTGTGCTAACACTTGGCAGTGAAGCAGCACACTAGTCCCTGAAAAAATTAGAAAGTGCGCACAGCCACTGAGATGGAGTTTGGTGTTGCTGTAGGCGTCACTTACTGGCGGGTTAAGTGTGTGCTAACACTTGGCAGTGAAGCAGCACACTAGTCCCTTAAAAAATTAGAAAGTGCGCACAGCCACCGAGATGGAGTTTGGTGTTGCTGCAGGCGTCACTTACTGGCGGGTTAAGTGTGTGCTAACACTTGACAGTGAAGCACCACACTAGTCCCTGAAAAAATTAGAAAGTGCGCACAGCCACCGAGATGGAGTTTGGTGTTGCTGCAGGCGTCACTTACTGGCGGGTTAAGTGTGTGCTAACACTTGGCAGTGAAGCACTACACTATTCCCTGAAAAAATTAGAAAGTGCGCACAGCCACCGAGATGGAGTTTGGTGTTGCTGTAGGCGTCACTTACTGGCGGGTTAAGTGTGTGCTAACACTTGACAGTGAAGCAGCACACTATTCCCTGAAAAAATTAGAAAGTGCGCACAGCCACCGAGATGGAGTTTGGTGTTGCTGCAGGCGTCACTTACTGGCGGGTTAAGTGTGTGCTAACACTTGGCAGTGAAGCACTACACTATTCCCTGAAAAAATTAGAAAGTGCGCACAGCCACCTAGATGGAGTTTGGTGTTGCTGTAGGCGTCACTTACTGGCGGGTTAAGTGTGTGCTAACACTTGGCAGTGAAGCAGCACACTATTCCCTGAAAAAAATTATTAAGTGCGCACAATTAGTCGCACAAGTAGGTGGCGTACGTGCTATTTGCAGCTAGGAGAGCAGCAACGCACTGTTCTGCCACAGACAAAATAACGCTGAAGGGGTTTTTAGGACCCAAAATGTATCAGCTGGCAAAAAATTGTAAATAGTACCTCAGCTAAGCCTCTCACTTCAGCTATTAGAACAGCTGAGTGAGTAAGCGAAGCTATGAGGTCGCTCCTGTGAACACTGTAAAGGCTGCAGCTCCCTGCTTCCCTGCCTGCCTACAGTGTCACAGTACACAGTACTCCTCTGTCCTCCTGCTAGCTCTCACAAGAGCTGTTTGGGGTTAATATAAGGAATCTTGAAGTTCCCTACACTCACTGACAATCCCTATGATCTGCTCCAGAATCTACCTCACCCTGCTCTAGCTCAGATCTTCAGAGAAATGTGCTCAAAATGGCGGTGGCAAGGCTTATATACAGCCTTGCCTGTCATCGATGACATAGCCATCACGATGGACAGCAGCCAATCATAGTAATGCCACAAGAAGAGGGCTGTGGCATTACTGAATAAGATTGGCTAACATGCTTGTCCATCTTCACAAGTTTGTCTGACCTAACACGCTAGGCTGTCTCGGAAGATTTGTCGGAACATAACAGATTCTGTATTCACGAGTCCCGAATACAGAATACAGGACTCGGATTCGTAGACTCGCTAGGATTCGCTAGGAATCGCTAAGACTCGCTCGGAATCGCTACTTACAGCGGGTATCCGTGAAGCGGTGCCATTCTCTAAACGATTTGGGGGAGATTCAAGCTACATAGCGATGTGATATAGCGAGTCTCGCTAGTAAAACTAGGATTACCTTTAACTTGCATTGGACTCGCTACTTTGCGAGTCCTCGCTGGGAAACTCGCCGAGTAGCGAGTCCTGCGAGTCCCTTACTACTCGCCGAGTAACGAGTCCTAGCGAGTAGATTCGCCCATCACTAGTGGCCACACCCTAGAGACATGGATTATTAATTTTAACTCTTTGTTCCTCTCTGCGGCAGCAGGGATGAACAAAGCAGGCTGTAACCGGATTGCTCCGGATTACACATCCAGAGCAATCCGGTTACCACATTGCGGTTTGCAAGACACATTTTGTGTAAAAAATGTGTCTGAAGGCAATTGCGGTTACCGCATCCAAATCTGGATGCGGTAACCGCAATTACCCTTGCAAATGTGACCCTAGCCTTAGAGAGTGAATGTAAATCGAGGTGTTTAAGATGCCTGTGAGGATGTGTGAGTTTGTGGAGTGGGGATTATGTACTAGGAAAGGTGAGGACCAACATGCGGCTTCAGCAATCCGGTTACCGGATTGCAACTTGTCTGAAGCCAATTGCGTTCACCGCATCCGGATCTGGATGCAGTGAATGCAATGCAAGTTTAAAGTGTGACCCTAGCCTAATAGAAGGATAAAAATACAAAGGAAAATATCAAAATTTGGTAAAATAAAAATCTTACTAAATGAGCAACAGTAAAAATAATTACTGAGCACCTGTAGCTAAATTATGAAATTATGTTGACTGTAATTCTAAGCAGTGGAAAAAAAAATTGAAGTAATTACTAAAAGAATTATCCACTAAAATTAGAAGCTACAAATTCTACATGGACATAGTGATGGGCGAATCCTTCAATACTCGGAATCGCTAGACTCTAAGGAGTCCGACTCGGAAACTCGCTATTCGTTGCGAGTCTTGCGAGCCAATGTTTATGAATGGGGAAGGGAGTATTTCAGCGATTCCTGTGCTGCTGGACCCTATAAGGGGTCTGGCAGCAGAGGAAACAAATGCAATTCCCCATTTTCTTCTTTAAAAGCCAGCGCAAAAAGACGCCGCCTTTTAAAGAATATTAAAAAAAAAAAATTACTATGTAGAGGGATGTAGCAGAGCTGACACCGCGTTTGGGACTACGTCGGACGGAAGAGGATTTTTTATTAAAGATGGAGTCCCTAACGTGTTTTTTTTGTAATTACCAATAAAAAATGTCTCGAAACATTAACATATTCTGTATTCAGCGAGTCCAGAATACAGTATACAGGACTCGGAGTCGTAGACTCGCTCAGCCCTAGACTCGCTGCTGACAGCTGGTATCCGTGAACCCGTACGAGTGTTTAAATGATTTGGGGACAATCCAGCTACATAGACAGCGATGTGATAGCGAGTTTAGCGACTGAGAAACATACTGAATGCAAACTCTGACAAAACTAGGAGTGCCATTGATTTGCATTTGACTAGTTACTGTGCGAGTAATCGCTTGGAAACTCGCAGAGTACCGACTCCTGTGAGTTTCTTACTACTTGCAGAGTAACGAGTCCTAACGAGTAGATTCGCCCATCACTACATGGACATCAGTAAAAGAAATTACTGTGACACTAATTGTGATTGTATTTATTAGTAGAAAAATGACTGCAGTATAAATACAACAATTTTCCACTAAAATTCTGGAACTACAATCGCCAAACGAATGTCAATAAAAACATTACTGTGTGCCTGGAACTATCTGACACAAATTTGGAGTCTACAGTATGTATTAGGTGAAAAAACTGTAGTATGAGTACTAAGAGAATTTTCCACTAAATTCTGAAACTGCAATTACTAAATTAAATGGATGTCTGGAAAAAAAAATAATTACTGGGAGCCCAAACTAATGCTAATTGTGGTTATATTTTAGTAAAAAAATGCTGTATCATAAGTTGATTAGTACAGTTCATTTTAACTGTGGATTATACTGTCTGTTATCTAGCCTTATCAACTAATCTAAATAACTTTTATCTGATTGTTTTTTTAATAATTTCCCATCTTCCCATTTCCTATTCATTCTCCACATAGGAGTGAAACTGTGCACGGCGAGACAGAAGGAGAGGAATTCTGCCACTAGGGATAGACAGCAAGGGTAATCCCTGACACTCACCCTAGGAAACTCTGAGCTTCCTGACATCCCTAAATGGGCTCTTTCACACCCCGTGCAGTGATCATGTTTCCACCTCTGTCTTACGCTAAGCTTGGTCGTGACTAGTGCACAGGGCAGCAGAAACATTAGTCCTGCTGTACAATAATGACACAAAGGCCTGGGTCACATTAGCGCCAGCATTCTAGCTGACGAATCCATTTGAAACTTAGAATTTTGCAGCCTGAGTACACAGTGTTAACGTACTGTAACGCTGTGCTCAGGCTGCCTATACATCGCCATTGTTACCGGACTCCCAGCGCAGCCGGCAGCTTCACCCAGAAGGACCTGATATGCGCTTTTGCTGAGCGCACAGGAAAACGCTGCAAACTGCATTTTCCAAGAGAGAAAGACAGACAAAGGTGATAGAAACTTTGTGGCAGAGAACTTCAGAAATGAGAAAAAAGTATTTTCTCTCCACAGCTCACACCACCACACTGATATCAAGGTATAGCAGGCTGGTGAGTACGTATTCCAGAGGGGAGTGGATAAAACAGAATAGCTGAGATAGGCCAGAATGGAAAGCCTTAGGAGACAAAAGAACAGCTTTAATCCTTGCAGCACAAGTGCAAGTGAAATCTGCAAGGCCAGCAGGTCAGAAAAGCAGCTCCATCCAGGGTAGGCATGTGCGTGGTCATGCACTACTACCTTCTGACATCTGGAATAGGTGTGGCCAGTCTGTGTTGTGGTTGCCCTCTGACTGTACCCCCCTTCCTAAGAGGGGACTCTGGTCCCTCAAGGCCTGGTTTATATGTGTGTAAAGCATGGAAAGATCGGACCAGCCTAATCACATGAACATTAGATGATGGTACCCACATCCTTTCCTCTGGACCAAAACCTTTCCAATGCATTTATAGGGTCCTTTTGGTGAACAAACTGTTATCGAACATAACCTTGAACTGCCGAATTTGAAGCTAATTGTTCACATTCGTCGAATGACTCAAACACCGCCCAAAATAGCTCGATTTTGAGATTGCCGAACATTTCGAATCGAACATTGCTCATCTCTACTAAACAAGCAATGTATTTTTTGAGAAGTGATCGGTGAAAAACATTATAGATTTTAAAAGTAGATGGCAAGACAAGGCAAAATGATTCTGGGTTTATGACAACTATCTTATACAAGCCAAGTACTTAAAGTGACCAATGTACAAAGTGGGAATCAATAATCTTAGCTACCGGACATTCGAGATTCCCATCAACAACAACCAGAGGAGGAGGCAGTGGTACTGGTGGAGGAGACAACGGTGCTAAACAATAGAGATGAGCCACCACCCTGGTGTTCGAATCCGATTCGTCGAATCAGGTGTGTGTTCGTCAAATGTTCATCGAATATTCATTGAACACCGTCGAACACATATAAAACAGCTTCTTCTAACTTAGGACTGGCTGAGGGAGCAGCTCCAGGGAGTGGGGAGCGCAGCACCAGCTAGTGGGGAGTGAAAGACCCAGGTGGGGAACCCAGCGCTGAGAAGACTTCACTGCCAGCTTTCCTGCTCTGTACTGCACTCCCCGCTCCCTGATGCCCCCTCCCCACTCCCTGGAGCTGCTACCCCCGCCTGGTCCTAACTCAGGATCAGGCGGGGAGGTGTGGCGCCCCGCAACGAGTGCGTCACAAGAGGGTATTGCAGCCATAAATGCAGCCGCAATATTCTCTGACCCGGCAGTGATCCGGTTAACTTAGAAATCCAACCCTGCATGCATCACCTAGAACAGAGGGCCAATCATAGGTCCTGGTGGGTGGAGTGTTAGGGAAGTGTAGTAGAACACACACAATAGTCTAGACAGAACAGAAGGAGAATAGTCTGGAACAGCCTAGAACAGTGATGGCTAACCTATGACACGCGTGTCAGCAGTGACACGCCAAGGCGTTTCTGCTGACACACATGTCTTGGCTCAGTTTCCCCCTCCACCCGCCGCCGATAACATAATTCACTCTGCTGCATTACTGTGCCGCCTTGTTCCGCCTTCAGATGCTGACACTGTGATTGCATGCAGTCAGTGTCAATCACAGCATCAGCATCCGGAGGCAGGATGATGACACTTTGATTGCCATCTTCATTCTGTGCCGCCCATATCCTGTCTCCAGATGCTGATGCTGTGATTGACACTGACTGCATGCAATCACAGTTTCAGCACAGCATTTGAAGGCGAGACAATGGCGGCATGGTAATGTAGCAGAGCTGATTATGTTATCAGCGTCAGGCTGCTGACACTTTCAGCATGAAGAGGAACGAAGGATAGGTGAGTTGTATTGTTTATTATTTTTGTGTGTGCACCAGGATAAGGGCCATATCCAGGATGGGGGGTAATGTACCAGGATGGGGGGGGGTGCTATATCCCAGTATGGGAGGCTATTTCCAGGAAAAGGGGCTGTATACCAGGATAGGGGGTGCTATATCCCAGCATAGGGGCTATATACCAGGGTGGGGGCCATATCCAGGATGAGGGATAATGTACCAGGATGGGGGCTATATTCAGCATGGGGGCTATATACCGGGATGATGGCCATATCCAGGTTGGATTGTAATGTACCAGGATGGGGGCTATATCTAGCATAAGGGACTATATAACAGAATGGGGGCCATATCCAGGATACTTTTTTGTTATTGCAGCTAGAAATATTGCAAAATTATGTTTTTTTCTCAAAGTGACACACCATGCGAGTTATACTTGTTTTTTCGGTGAATTTTGACACACCGAGCTCAAAAGGTTGACCATCACTGGCCTAGAACAAGGTCTGAGGACTTGAACTTGGAGAGGAGCGGGGGCTCCGCACCCCGTGCAGCCCCCGGGCCGTCACCGGTCGGGTGGTAGCACCTGAGGCCTTAACTACCGGGATTGGGCATTATTCACACGGGTTCCCAAAAGACTCCCGTGCCCACAACTCACAGCCGGTTCACTGGTACCGAAGCTGGCAGCAGTTCACCTCTGCTACGCGAACCAGAAGCGTGGAGGAGCAGCTTCAGAGGAGCACCCCACCACCAGCCAACTTCCAGTCGTCTAACCAGCGGTGTACCCACCGAGGGATCCAAGGCTCCCCAAAACATCCAGAACGTACATCATGGATAGGGCATTGAAGCAGCCTCCCCGTACCCGACCTGGTATTCCTGGGCGACACTGGCAACCAATTAGTTAGAATGGAGGAACACTGCGGATTTCTAAGGGACACCATCACTGCTGAGTCCACCTGGTCTACTACCCAACCACTGTATGCCATGTACTGCCTGCTGGTTACAGTAAAGACCCGTTGCAGAGACTTTCTGTGTCCGTACTTCCTTATGAACTGTCCGTCCGCACTACAAGGTAACCGCAGCTGCCGCACAACATCTTGAGCAGCTCCAGCCTCTGGGGATCACCGCTCAGCCTGTGGGGAGCGTTCCATCTTGCTGCTGTCCATCCCCCGGAGGTTCCGCAGCGTCGGTAGTCCTTACCGAAACTACTCATAGGTGGCGTCACGAATAAATTAAAAAACCCCTTTAATCTGTTCCACCAAGACGTCTTCAAACACTTTTGATCTGCACTACACCGGGCCCCACTACCGGCAGGCGCGGTCCACCCGTGACAAGGAGGAAGGAAGCATCGCCTGTCTAAACCGGAGTCCCGGCCACGGTGAGTCAGAGGCAACGGGTTGAGCGATAAGGGGGCATCAGGGAGCGGGGAATGCAGCACAGAGCAGGAAAGCCGGCGGTGAAGTATTCTCACCGCTGGCTTTCCCGCCGGTTACTTCAAATGATCAGCTGATGCAGATCAGCTGTTCATTTGAAGTATCCGTGGTTCTGTCAGGGTTCATGTGAGTTCATGCAGCATGAACTCACATGAGCTTTCCCACAGCCACCCAGTGCACAGCTCAGCTACATCTCTGATAGAGGTTCTCTACCAGAGATGTAGCTGAGCTAAAGAAAAAAACTGGATTGAACTACGTCGGACGGAAAATATTTTTTTAATAAAGATAGAGTCTAAGTCTTGTTTTGTTGTTTTTTCTAATAAAGAATTTTTTCTCCGTGTTGTGTTTTTTTAAAAAACTTTACTAGAAATTCATGGTGGTCATGTCTAATATTGGCGTGACCCCATGAATTTCGGGCTTAGGGCCAGCTGATAATAGAAAGCTGGCCCTAACCCCTTTATTACCCAGTGAGCCACTGCACCAGGGCCCTGGATGAGCTGGATACAGCGCCAGAAGATGGCGCTTCTATGAGCGTGCCATTTTCTGGGGTGGCTGCGGGCTGCAATCGGGATGGAAGGCTGCGGGGGGCAGAGGATCGGGCTGAATGATTGTTTAAAAGCCGGCGGCTTTTTACCGCCGGCTTTTAAACAACCATGTCCCCATTTCAGCCTCTTCCTCTGCCCCAGACCACTTTATAGGGTTATTTTGGTGAACTGTTATCAAAACATAACCTCGAACTGACGAATTTTAAGCTAATTGTTGGCATTCGTCGAATGACTCGAACACCACCCAAAACAGCTTGAATTTGAGATTGCCGAACATTTCATATCGAACATCGCTCATCTCTACTAAACAAGCAATATATTTTTTGAGAAGTGATCAGTGAAACACATTATAGATTTTAAAAGTAGATGGCAAAGCGAAAAGATACTGGGTTTATGACAACTATCTTATACAAGCCAATGAACCTGGGTCTAAGTTTCCAGGATGGAACATTTAATTTCATGTTCTTAGTTGCAAATCATTAACACTCAAGTCCAGACCAACCATGGGCTTCCAATCAGCCATACCTTTATATTTGGAATCCAATAACCTCAAATTATTCAGAACCCCACTGCCACTCAGAGGTTAAAGATGAGGAAAAACATCCCCAGGAACTCCTGAAGAACAATCTCCATTAAGTTGCAGAATTGTGGATGAAAAAACATATGCCCCAAGAACTATTTACTGCAAACTCCGCTAAAGGTAAGTAAGAAACCCAATCATCCTGACTTTAAGAAACAAAATAACTCAGATATATCTCAAGATTATATATCACCTGTTCGATCTCAAAAAACTCACAGAAAACAGCCTTAAGGTCAGATACTAAGTGTACTGGCAGGATGCAGCCGCATTAGTGTATAACAACAAACCTGCCATCATAGGGTGTTAAATAAATAAATAAATAATTAAATAATTAAATAATTACAAAAAAACATGTGGGGCTTCGCAGTATTTTTAAGTCTAGCCCAATGAAAGCAGACAGTTGCTGTAAACGGTGTGTAAGAAGGCACGGATGAGACTGTAGAGGCCACTCGCAGAAGGTTGTGGCGTTTGGCCAAACAGTCAAAATCCTAAAAAATGTCTGTCGCTTTAAGAGGCATTTCTCTTTTTGTGAAAGCTGGAGGTCACTAGACCCAGCTGGTCTCTTACCTTGAGCTGTCTATTTATACAACTTGACACCCAGGATGCACTGCTGATGATAGCTTATCAGGTGTTTGGAGGTAGCTTCTCAGCTCAAGCAGTGAATCCTGGAGTTTCTGTTAGATTGCTGTGTGGATCTTCTCAAGCTAAGGGTACCGTTACACGTTGCAATATTGCATGCCATTTCACTTGCAATTTGCTGGTTGCAGTGAAATCATGGACACATTGTTCCATTTGTACACGGCAACAAAATAGAACAATGTGTCCATGATTTCAATGCAACCAGCAAATAGCAAGTGAAATTGCATGCAATGTGGCGACGTGTAACGGTACCCTTAGTGTTTCTTCCCTTCCCTCTTTGTTTGTTTTCCTGGTGTGTATCTTTAGTTGGCAGCTGGGCTGACTAGAGTTTACCCGCTCTGATACTTGTGTAGTTGTAGTTCAGGGTCAGTCAGGGAATAGGTATCCCACCCGACAACAGTTGTGGAAACTGTATAGGGTCCTTAGGGGAGCCAAGTGTCAGTGGTAGTTTATCTAGGGGGTCATCATCCCTCCTTTTGCCCTTAGCATCAGGGACTCCTTTCCCCCCCTCATCATCCTGCGCTGGATGTTTCCCTACACCCAGCGTGACAGTCGCGAGCTGCCACCCTCAACTGCCTAATTTTTCCTTTTGGCTGGCAAAAAAAATGCGTGTGCTCCACCCTATTTTTAATTTCCAGCCAAGGCAAAACTATAGGAAAGATAAAAGGAGACAAAACTGATGACGGTGCCCGGAGTGGTACTAGGTAGAAATAAAGAAGGGGGGTCTTTAATTTAAAGACTTTTGACTGATTATTCCAAGCGGCGCGGACCATCTATACACCTTCCCTGGATCTAAAGGCAAAACTAGGCAGCTGAGGGCTGGTATTCTCAGGGGGTGAGGGCCCATTATTTTATGGCCCCTCACACTAAAGAATAGCAACCCACAGCTGCCCCTGAAAATGGGGCATTTATAAGAAGTGCCATTTCCAGGTGCTTTACCAGCGGCCCTGGTGGCGGGTGGCACGCTGGGTAATAAGAGGCTATTACCAACTTTGTTTTACCAGCTGGCATAAAGCCCTGAGATTCTTAATGTCAGGCCAAGTTAGACCCATCCATTAAGAATATCCAATAAAGGGTTAAAGAAGACACCACACAGAGAAAAAAAATGTATTAGAAATAAATACACAGACAGACTTAGAGTCCCCATTTTTATTACTCCCTCCCCACCCCACCCACCCCTCCACGATCCTGGTCTTCTATCTTCTTGAACTGATGCAGCTCTGCTATATCAGAAAGCATGGGGAGGAAGAAATCTTCAATCCCCATGCTCGCTGATCACTCAATGAGTGAGCAGAGACTGCGTTGTGGTAAGCGATGATGTCACTGCTGCCACTGTTGCCATAGTAACTGTACGAGCGGTTACTATAGCAACAGTGTTCTTGGATCACCGCTGTTAAGTCCCTGATTGCCAGCACCACTATTAATGAGGCTCCTGAATGAGTTAGCTCATGTCGAAGTGGTATGAATTAACTCCTTGATTACCAGCGCCGCTATTCACATGGCTCCTAAATAAGCTCATGAGGCACACGAGCCAGCAACATTTCCTTTGCACTGGGATAAAAATGCATGCTTTCAAACACAACTGCATTTTGCAATGCGTTTTTAATGCGTTTGCATGTGTTTCCTCATTCAAGTCAATGGGTGCATTGACGTATGTGTTTTACCACGCTTCTATGCGTTAACGCACTTGAAAAAACACAGTGAGTCAAAACGCAACAAAAACCTGATGTGCACTTACTCTTAGAGAGAGGGTGGAAAATGTGAATGGGGAGAGTAGGACTGGGGTAGTTAGAAAAAAGTAGGGGACAAGAACAGGACAGGAAAGTCTTTAGTTTTCTTTTCTTAAGCTTTCTAAGCACCGGCAGCAGCAGCTGAGGTGGTGGTACAGGCTAAAATATTTTGTGGCACCACAAATTCCAGCAAATTGTCAGCAGAATGACAAAATAACTGCTCTGCACATGTCTCTGAGTTGGAATGAGGTGGACTACAGCAATCATTGAGAGGTAAACTATTGGAGGTCAAATCCAAATGCATTAATCAGCACCGGGGCTGCTGACGCTACTCTCGCCTCGCATTAGCCTATTATCTGTGCTATTGTAGCCCCATTCATAGATGGACATCAGTATTTCAGACAATTTTATCTGGTGAAATACTGACATCGCCCATATAGTCTTCAACCAGTGATCATATGAACACCTGTACTATACATGGCATCTGCATTGCTATGTATAGTGAAAATCAGAGTTTGGCTTTTCTGAATTAAACAGCCAATCACAGCAATTGTAGTTGAGGGGAGAGGAGAAACTCCCAAGACAACAAGAACAGATGCCCTGCAGACAGGTATAGCAGTCACTTTGTCCCGATCACTGTGTCTGGCATGGTGACTGGAGGTTTCTATGACATAAGTCTCCTTTCCGAGCATGATGTAAACTTATGTCACAGGTTGTGAAGGGTTTAAGGGGTTTGACAATAACTCTTGTTAACACACACTGACAAGCACTTCTGTCCAAAAAATGGATCCTGATGAAGGTGCATGTGATCTGACCACCAACCTACTCCAATAGAAACACATCATCACTATGAATGGATTTTTTTTTACAAGGAATTGCACCAAGGTAACAAACAATAAATAAAAGAGATGGAATGACTATTCCATTCAGCTACAGTAATTTAATTGCAATATGTAGAGTGGAGGAAGACACGTTATCTGATCTTTATGGCTAAATTAGCAGATATCTCATGGGGAAATTTGTTTTGCATACACATGGATTAAAATGGCACATTCAAAATTAATAACAAGTTCAATTGGTTCAACATCAGTGATTATATAGCTCAGAAAAAAGTCATGTGTTTAATATGTCATTTACATTTTACATTTCCAATACATAAATATACAGTACGGTACAATAAGTTCAGGCAGATTTAGAAATAATGCTGAAAAAGAAACAATGCTTTTTTTTTTTTTGAACCATCATTTTTATTGTTTTGTATATGCAAGTATAATCACAGACATGACAAAATATCAAAAGTAAACATTTGTGTATCCAAAGACTCAATTGCAAGAACATTCCGTAGGGAAGACTTGATTTGAGACAAATCAGGGGGTCTGTCATTAAGCCAAAACTGAAGAAGTCTTTTTGCAGTTATAGCAATGTAGTGAAACAATGCATGCGGTTGACCACCCCCCACCGAATCTCGATAGTAGTGAAAGAGCCATAGCATCGGATTTAGCCTCTCTAATCCCTCACAGATTCCTCTCGCCCATGTTTCAACTGACTTCCAAAATCGCTGAGAAGCAGTACAGGACCAAAGACCATGTTCCAGATCCGTCATGTAAGTCTTACATTTAGGGCAATTCACCCATCTTCCCTGATTAGCTGGTGTCGGAGGTATGTTGAAGCCCTGTACTGTCCCATGAATGATCCTAAATTGGGAATCCCTCCATCTTTCATTATGAATAAAGCGTCTGAATGTCCCCCAACCTTCCAAGATTTTCTGTGTGAGGTCAAGGTCGGCCACGTGCTTCTTCCATTTAGTGAAGAGAGTCACCCTCCTCATCGGCCTCAAAATATGTTGCAATTTAGCATAGAGAGAGGTAATGGATATATCCCCCTCATTCATGGCCAGCAAATTGGACCACAAGTTGTCCTCGACCTCCCCAGAAATATCTCGCAGCCGAGAGAGAAGATAATGGTGTATCTGACGGTATTGCTTGAAATCGAGTAAGATTATAAGTAGATAGGACCTCGGTCTCTGTCATCCACCTCCCCTCTCCCGCATTCATAAGGTCTCCTGATGCCTCTTCCCCTCCAAGCTTCAAACAACTGGTTTTCACCTCCAAGAGTTAAGTATTTTTTGAAACTTTCCAGGATAAATTAAATTTTCTCCTCACCCCTTTCCAAGTCATGATCGTGTCTCTATAGATAACAGTACATTTAAGGGCCTCAGGCAGGCAAGGTAGCGGTGAATGCATCAAAGCCGTCAGATCCCAGGGTTTAGCAAATTCCCCCTCTAAGGCTGGGGTCACAGTTGCATTTTTCACAAGCGTTTTTGGAGACCTGCGTTTTAAAAAACGCATGTAAAAAAATGCACCCATAGGCCCCCATGTTAAAAAACGCATACCCTAATAGCAAAAACGCATTTGTGACTGTACAATGCGTTTTTGGTGCATTTCCAAAAACGCATGCGTTTTTTAATATGGGGCCTTTAGAGAAACACATGCAAAAACGCATGTACAATTAGTGCCATTCAAAAACGCATGCGTTTTCCATGGGAGCCCATGTTAAAAAAACGAATGCGTTTTAGAAAGCGCATGCATTTTTTTAACATGGGCTCCTATGGAAAACGCATGCGTTTTTGAATGGCACTAAAAGGTACTAATTGTACATGCGTTTTTGCATGCGTTTTCCATAGGGGCCCATGTTATAAACACGCACCAAAAAATAGTACATGCACTATTTTTTGGTGCAGATTTAAAAACGCAGCCAAAAATGCAGGGAGCCATCACACACCTTAAAAAACTCATGCTGACATGAAAAAACGCATGAGTTTTGTTAAATCACTAAAAAAAACTCATGTCAACTGTGACCCCAGCCTAAATCTACATCGGAATATTTGTTGGTGCCCCTGATCAAATCAAGAACATTACGTAGAATACACGCTAAATTATATCCTCGAACATCTGGGAGTTGAATACCTCCGTCCTGTTTTGACTGTATCAAGACACCAAAAGCCAGCCTGGGTTTTTTCCCTTCCATAAGAATTTTGAAAAGGCTTTGTTTAATTTAGCTAAATCTGTATGTTTAACAGCATGGGGATATTTTGGAGCGGGTATAATAGCCTCGCAAAACTGATCATCTTAAGTAGATGGCATCTCCCCATCAGAGAGAGTGGCAAACCAGCCTATCCCGCCAGTTTCTTCTCTATTTTTAAAAGAATCGGAACGAAGTTAAGTTTATAAGTCTGGCCAGGATATCTAGCCAACTGAATACCCAGATATTTAATACTATCTTTAGCGACTGGGAGATCACAAAATTGCGATCTTCGTGAGAGTTTATTTTTTGGATTAATGAACATGATCTCACATTTATCTTTATTTAGGCAAAAACCTGAGTGTTTACCAAAAGTTTCAATGTCTGTAAGAATACGAGGAAGGTCCCTTTCGGGGTTTTGGACATAAAGGACAATATCGTCTGCAAAAAGCGACAACTTAACCTCCCTGGTCCCCACTCTAAATCCCTCATATGTGTTGCTATTTTCCAGATATAAAGCCAAGGGCTCTATGGCCAGATTAAAGAGGAGGGGGGATAGCGGGCAAACTTGTCTCGTTCCCTTCTGCAAGAAAAAGGAGTCCGACAAGTAGCGGGGGGTACTAATACAAGTCTTTGGTCTATTATATAAAGACTGCAGGTATTGCCTGAATGGCTCCACTATTCCAACTGAGTCTGAGACCCTTCCTAGCCATGACCACCGTACATTCTCGAACGCTTTTTCTGCGTCTAGTGATCACGGCTGGGTCCCCTCTCTCCGTCCCCACTCTCTTTCCCATAACATCAAACAGAAGCATCGTTCTTCTAATATTGGTAGTAGTTGATCTACCTTTAATAAATCCCGCCTGGTGGGGTGGTATCAAGTTAGGCATTATCATCGCCAATCTATCGGCCATTATTTTGGAAAGAAGTTTTAGATCCTGGTTTATCAATGAAATCGGCCTAAAACTTGCAGGGTCTGTTGGTACCTTGCCTGGTTTGGGGATAAGTTTTATATAGGCCAGATTCATTCTGTCCGGAATAGGGGCTCCCTGAAGTATTGCATTAAACAAGTCTCGTAGGACAGGAGAAACCTGTTCCCTAAGGGCTTTAAAGAATGCACCATTGTAGCCATCTGGGCCAGGTGCTTTGCCTGGATTTATATTTTTGATAGCAGCCTCTATCTCTTCCACAGTGACGGGACTATTCAGAAATTGTTTGTCCTCTTCTGAAACACCCGGTAGACAAACTAAGTGCATCCAGTCGGTCCCCTCAGGTACATCAGAGTCACTATCTGAGTAAAGGGATGAATAAAATCTTCCCAATTCCTGGGTGACATCTTTAGGGTTGGTCCAAGTATTGCCACGTCTATCAGTTATAGTTTGAATGGGGGAAGAAAGTTGTCTACCACGTGACAGCCGTGCCAACAGCCGACCAGACTTGTCGCCAAATTTCTGGAGGTTTAGCTCCAGTCTATCTTTATATATGTCTTCCCTCCGTCTTGCCCACATATCAAATTTCTCCTTAGCCTGTAGCCAGGTCTCCCTGTCAGGGTCCGCCACCGTACTTTTATATCGAGAGTACGAGTTCCTCACCTCCAAACTGGCCGCTACAAATTGTTCTTTTATCTTTTTCTTTATCCCCATGCTGTAAGCCATCACTTGTCCCCTCAACACCGATTTCGCTGTTTCCCAAAACAAGCCCGGGTCAGAGCGAGGAATTTCATTGTCTCTTGAATAGAGTGACCACCATTCTCTAAGAAGGGAAACAAAATTTTCATCTCTGGTGAACGTGTCAGGAAACCGCCACAAATAATCAGTGCCCTTCTCATAAGCATCTTTAGATTCCAGCACCAATGGGCTAAGATCAGATATTACCATGTCCTCTATTTTAATTTCAATCACCCTTTGTAGCATGGTGGGTGAAGTGAAGGACATATCTAATCGTAACCAAGACCCATGGGGGTGGGAAAAATGGGTAAGCTCTCTGTCAAGGGGGTGCACTGTCCTCCATGCATCACTCATGTTCAGAGTTGCGAAAAGGGATTCAAGAAAGCTCTCCGTTTGTAGACCACTTGGCTACTGACCCATCCCCGTTAGGGGTGAGGAGTGCCTCCTATCTTCCTCTGTGCGTAGCACCATATTAAAATCGCCTCCTACTATTCTGTTGTGGCCGTGATCAGTTAGGAGTCTAGCTTGTAACTTTTGGAAAAAGGTTTTCTGATTTACATTTGGTGCATAAATATGGTAAACAGAAAAGACGTCCTTCTAAATCTGTATGGTCATTTGGATCAATCTGCCCTCGTCATCCACTTGTGTGGACAGGACCGTATGTGCTAGGGATTTATGAATTAAGATTAAAACGCCCGCTTTTCTCTCCACCGCACCACAACCACAGACCTCTCCCACCCACAGTTTCTTGAGACGAAAGAAGTCCTCAGATAACAGGTGGGTCTCCTGGAGCAAGGCAATATCCATATGTAGCCTTTTTAGATGGCGTAAGATCATCATGCGTTTTGCAGGGGAGCGCATACCCTTTACATTCCAGGAGACCCACCTAACCATCCGAATCCCCCAGACCAATATCACTAACAAGTAATGGAACATTAACCATGCGTGCACTGCTCCCCATGATCTGAACCAAGATAAAGTGCCTGATGCCCAAAAAACGCACTGAATCATTAATATACTGCTAAAGATGTCTCTAGGTTTCCCCCCCACCCCCTAACATCCCCCCCATAATTCTAATCTCACTACTACTCTCACTATGTCCTAGTAGCTGACTCCTCTTCTTCCCTCCAATGCGGCCCATATACATGTCCCTTACCCCGCCACAGCAACTGGCTGATGAATAATAGCTTATATCACACTCTTTTTCCCTTTTCTCTCCCTTCTCCCATTTTTTTTTTCTCGACCTCCCCCTCCACAGGAGCATAACCTAGTGGCTTCCCACCCCTATATTGTCAAGCAAATCTCTTATCATAAACAACTCTAGAGCAATTGCCGTCTGGATTCAGAATTAGAATTAGTGTAGACAGAAAATAAGTGCATTAGTCACCTAAACGCAGAGATGTTAAGAAGTCCTTGATCGGAATTTCTGAGTTATATTACCATCAATAACATCCTCAAAGGCCAATTCCTCCCCCCCCCAAGAGTAATAATCTAGACACCTCAGAGATTAAAAAGACCCAGCCAAAGGAATGGCTTGCACAATTTCAGAACCTGAATCGTGTCTTTGCATTCGATGACATAGTGTCTTACTCCTGCAACAGGTCCAGGGTATCTGGTAAGAAAAAAAAAAAGGGGGGGGTGGAGGGTTGGTGGGAGTAACAGTGATAGTGGAGGAGGGGGGTTTAAAGCCGAAAAGCAAAACACTTAGTTCAGTTACATCAAAAATACTCCCCTCCTCTCATCAGGATCAGTAGAAAAATAGTCAGGCAGACGAACAGTCTCAGCAGTTCTATTTCTTCTTGTGCCAGCGGGGACCTGTCTGTCGCTGTTGCTTGGGAGTCACACCTCTGGATGCTGCCTCGTCGTTTGTGGCATCGGAGCGTAGTCTGTACGATCTCACTGAATCGCGGTCTTCCTCAGGCTCCAAATCTGGGATTGATGATGCTGGTGCTTTATCCATAGTAACGGTTGGGGGTGTCACAGCCCTTGGTGAACGGGTGTTATCCAGGATCACAGTCATTGCTTTCCCTGGATCCGTGAAAGTCAACAGTGCTCCCTCTCTAGACCTGAACCTCAGGGTAGCAGGGAAATTCAGTTGGAATCGTATATTCTTTTTGTGAAGTATTGAGCACGCCTCGCTAAAAGCCCTCCTACAGCGGGAGACTTCTATTGAGTAGTCCGCGAAGACCAACACCCTATGGCCATGTATCATCAGAGGAAGTTTCCTGGCCTTATAAGCCTGAAGGATTTCTTCGTTATCCCTGTGGTTTAGGAACTTAGCAATGGCGTGTCTTGGCTTATTATTAGAGGTCCCAGGGAGAGAGGAGCCCGCTGCGATTACAGTAGTAGTACTCATATTCTCTCTAGGGGGCCAATTCTATGGGTACGCTCCGTCTTACATCTGTGCTGCAGGCCCAAAGCTTTGGGGAGGTCTACTTCGAAAATTTCTTCCAGCTGGCCCGTCGGGATAGACTCTGGGAGGCCCACTATCTTAAGATTGCTCCTTCTCGCCCTATTCTCAATATCTTCCAGCTTTGAAAGGGCATATTCAGAGCGTTTTTGTAATGATATCACTTGATCTTCTAATTCCAGTATTCTATCCTCAGCAGTTCCAATCCGAGTTTCCGTCTCTTTAAGTTTCTGATCATGAGTCCCCACTTTTATATTAAAGTCTCTCGTCGTGGCAGCTACCATATCAGCCACAGCAGCTTTGAAGTCCTCGGCCAAGTGTATGGCCAGTTCTTTGGCCAATGCTTTATAATCAATATGCTGCGATTCCTGCCATCCTCCTGCTTTTACACCTAGTGCCTCTCCTCTCAGCACTTCTCCTGGTTGTTCATGCTGCCTGTGTCCCTGAGACCGCAGCTGCTGGTCCCGCTCCAGGGCAGGGGCACCAGCCTGCAGCATACAAGAAGAGTCTCTCACCAGCCCCTCTGTGGCCATCATCTCCACTGCAGTGTCCCCAGATGGCACATTACCTCCCCGCATGGAGATCTCCTCCCGCTCTCCCTCCCCGCCCGCATCATGGATGCCATTAGCCGCAGCCTCGTGCAGAGGGAGAGACCAGCCGCTCTCTCCCCTCCGGGTAACATAGCGGTCCATCATTGTGGCGTTATGGTGCCCCACTGCCTGTGTCACCTGCCTGTTTGTGGGAATGATCCGGGAGCTCAAGGGGAGGCTGGATGGAGCCGGATTGCTGCGGCGGGTCCTGGAGCTCTGCTAAACGCGGCCGCACATGGAGGCGCCGGAACCGGACGTTTTTTGAAACAATGCTTTTAAACAAAAATATTGATAGTTTATTTTTTTATTTTCTATTAAGATTGGAATTTTTATCACATTGTTTTTGGGAATTATTTTCACAACATAAAATATCACAATTTAGTTTTTTCATTCTTAATTTCACCACAATTGTAATATTTCCTGATTTTCAATTCCCTATGTGGTGAAATGAATTGTGACATTCACAAGTACAACTTGTCCTGCAAAAATGAAATCCTCATACTATCATGTTGTTGGAACAATTGAAAAAAGTTATGGTTCTGGGAAGAAGCAGAGTAAAGGAGGAAAATGCAAAAACAAAACTTGGATATGTCTGTAACGGATCTAATAAATAATTAAAAATAAACCGCAAATACTTGATCTGGCCATGACCATAACGACATGTACTAGAACTCTACTCTATATATCACTATACCAATAATTACCCCTCCAAAAGATAAAAAAAAACACAAAAATTGTAATTTTGTTGGTCCCGCCTCACAAAAAAGGATGAAAAATCTTATGTTTTCCAAAATAATGCCAAGAAATACTACAGCTTGATACACATAAGACAAGCCCACATACAGCTCTGTAAAAAAAAGGTATAGCAAATGATAATAATATACCGTATATACTCGCGTATAAGCCGAGTTTTTCAGCCCAAAAATTGGGCTGAAAAGTTACCCCCTCGGCTTATATGCGAGTCACTACATGGGCGCCCCCCCCCAGAGGTATACAGGCCCCCCATCAGTATACAGGCCCCCTCCATGCTCCGTAAACCTGTAAAGGAAGATGATTATACTTATCACTGTCCCGGTGCCGTCCCCGCTCTGCATCGCGATCCTCCATCTGCATCGCGCTCCTCCATCTTCCGGCTTCCTGTCGGCGCCGACAATGACGTCATTCGGCGCAGAACACAGGAAGTCGGAAGCCGGTGAATGAAGATGGAGGATCGCGATGCAGATGGAGGATCGCGATGCAGAGCGGGGACGGCACCGGGACAGTGATAAGTATAATCATCTTCCTTTACAGGTTTACGGAGCATGGGGGGGCCTGTATACCTCGGGCTGCTGCTGTATATACCCTGGGGCTGCTGATGTATGTACCCTGGGCCTGCTGCTGTATGTAACCTGGGGCGGCTGCTGTATATACCATGGGGCTGCTGCTGTATATACCATGGGGCTGCTGCTGTATATACCATGGGGCTGCTTCTGTATATACCCTGGGGCTGCTGCTGTATATACCCTGGGGCTGCTGCTGTATATACCCTGGGGCTGCTGCTGTATATACCATGGGGCTGCTGATGTATATACCATGGGGCTGCTGCTGTATATACCCTGGGGCTGCTGCTGTATATACCCTGGGAAGGCTGCTGTAACACTGCTGGGGCCTGTATATACCACTGGGGAGGCTGCTGTATACCACACTGCTGGGGGCTGTATACTATCACTGGGGAGGCCTGTATACCATCGGGGGGGCATGTATACCACACTGCTGGGGGATGTATACCTGTGCTGGGGTCCACCCTCGGCTTATACACGAGTCAATAGTTTTTCCCAGATTTTGGGGGCAAAAGTAGGGGGGTCGGCTTATACACGGGTCGGCTTATACACGAGTATATACGGTATATATTTTTTTATTAAAAAGTGATTTTCTTGTGCAAAAGAAGTAAAGGTTGTCACTGACTGCCGCTGACTGCAATGTGCAGTACGACAATCTACAGTTGGATGGCTGCTTGATGCAAATGTGAACACTAAACTATCCCTCAGTTTTTTTATACCTGCATAGGTCAAGGAAATGTAATCCCAATGCATGTTTTGCCTGGTGTTTCCAACTTCTTCTAGTAACGCGCTCAAACTGTGCCCTGTTTCTCTGCTGCCTATAAGTAACAAAGCATTGTCATCACTGACAGCGCTCTTACAATAAATTAGCAGCGTGCTGTCGGCGGCAGTCTGTGACATGCTCATAGTGTGTCCTGCAATCCTGTTGACTGTCTATGATATAAACCTCAGATTGGTGACAGCACTTTCAAACTTACTTGTTGGTGCACATCTGCTAATGATTCTAGATTTGTATTAGTAACCGGCTTCCTGACTGACATGTCTACTTATTCATGTAATGTTCACACTCTATTAATTACAATGTATATAAAGTATGTCTATTGCTATCAACTTCAGACACAGCAACAGAGCTTTGATATATCATACATGCCTAGCTTGCTGTGCTCCAGAATATAAACATTGCATTTATACTTTATCAAAGGCCATTGAGTCCTAAAAGCTTACAAATATAATTTTTCTGGTTAGCCAATCCTCCTTGGAATACTTTTCTCAAAAAAAAATTTGGGGACTTATAAGTCCCATCGACATTACTTTATTATCAATATATTTTTGTTAATGATATACTCTCAGTTGACCTATACAAGCCTATTAGAACAATTTCCATGTAAACATTGTTAATAATTAAACACTTGAAATGTTACAATTGTGACTTTGTCCCACAAATTAACTCTACTGTTCTATTCGGGTCTACTATACACTTAGAATGTTCTGGTCATTTTTGACCGGACCTATTCAAGTCTTGATTTTTAGCTAATTTAAGTGTTTTGAATACCTGTGGCATTATTATACTGCATGTGAACATGGCTGTTCATAAACCAATGAAAAATAAAATAAACTTAATTTTAATTTTTTTGTGTCAAAAAATGTTACGTGGCCTTATTGTAATATTCATGCATATAGAACATTTACACATTATACATTTTTTTTATATAACTGTAAACTATAACTAATAACATCAAACTATATGTAAATATATATATTTTTTAAATTAAAGAACAAAAAAAGTTCATTTTTTTCTGTATTAAATGGTAAATAAAGTTCACGGTACTAAATTTACTGTTTGTATTCGACAAAAGTATTGTTAAGGATACCTTTACACGCCGCAATTTTTGATGGCGCTAGGAGGCAATCTAACGTGTGCGTACACGTTTTTCATGGTTGCCTGAGATCGCAAAAGGCGCTTTTACACGTCGCAATTTCGCCCTCAACCTAAGGCGACGTGTCGCCCCAGAAGTCACCACACCAACAGCGGGAAACATCCGGTGGACTCCTGTCGCCGCTTCACATGCCGCAATCCCCAAAGGAATGTGGGCGTACATGTTCAGCGCGGCGCAAACATAGGTGTGCCTAATTGCTTTACACCGCGCCCCAAACACGCTCATTGGACAATGCAATAGCGTCATGATTGGCCAGCCTGTGCTGGAAGGCTGGTTAATATGTGACGCCATTGTCTCGGAGTTTGGAATGAATACACGCTCGTGTCGTTGAAAGTGGCTGCTACAACACACTTTCGAGCCGCTCAAGCGTCATACAGGAGCGGTTTTGAGCAGGACAGTGGCTTGCACTACACAATGGTTTGCTGTGTGCGTCTGTAGCTGATAGAGGGAACATACGGACAACATTATGCCCATATGTGCCTACATTGGTCCATGCCATGGCACAGCTGCCATGGCACAACTGAACTATGTTTGTGTACACATGTTTGTGTGTGTAATGGACTGTACCTACATCCCCCACAAACACCATTGCTTGCTCAATGTGTGTGTGCACAACACATCACAATGGATATGTGCACACAGTTGCGCCATACACTGTGGTCCAAAGGGCTGAACCTGTGTACTGCATATTACCACACAATGTTTCACGGAACCATCAATAGCATTTTACAGATCACATACCTCTGTGCACAGCATAAAGCTATGTGCAACTGCCCTGTATCCCAAAGTAACGACACACACAGGTTGTTGTTTGGATCCAATTTTTTTAAGATTATATTTTTGTGCACAAAATAAAAAAAACAACACACACAAACTAACGTAAACCAGAAGTGTTCACATCACACAAACAAATGCAACATGATGAGAAATAATGTCAAACAAAAAACATGTCAAAGGAAAAAAACAACAAAAAATATCAAAACTAACTAACTAGCTAAAGAATGTGCACACACAAAAACCAACCAAATCTCATGTGCAGCCACCTGTGACTCCACCCTCCTTATCATGTTGCTGCCTCACAGCACCAGCCACCCTACACCTGCTGATGCTGCCAGACCACTGCCCCAGGGCCATTAAAGTAGGAGCAGTATGCGTCTCTACTGTTCCTGGCATCCTGATGAGTCTGAGCCTGGCTCAGCGGCTGGAGCGGTGCCACACCATGGTCGGTAGCATGCCAATCCCCGGGACGGACCTCCCCTGTTGTGGGGTCCACTGAATCCACATAACTTGCCGACGTGTATGATGACCGATTCCTACAACGCAGGAAGTTACGCAGCACATAGCAGGCCAGCACTACCACATCAATAGATTCCAGTTTCATATGCAGACGTGTATGAAAAACCCAGAATGTATTGCCCATGATCCTGAACGCATTTTTAACCATACGGCGGGCCCAGGATAGCCGGTAATTGAAAATGCGCTGCTCAGAAGTAAGGGTCCTCTGGGGATATGGCTGTAGTAGGTGTGCCTGAAGTGCTTCATCCCCAACAAACGCAAATTTGAGATGATGGGTTGTCTCATCATTTGAGGGCAAGTTCAACCCACCTGTCCTTAGGTCTTGGGCCAAGTAGAAGTGTTCAAACACACCCCCATCTGTGATACGCCTGTTCATTCCAACGTCCATGTAGAGGAACTCATAGTTCGCATCCACCAGGGCCATGAAGACCACACTACAATATCCTTTGTAATTGTAATAGAAAGACCCAGAGTTTGGGGGTTTGTTGATTCTCATGTGCTTACCATCCAATGCACCACCGCAGTTTGGAAATTGCCAGCGGTCCTCAAACCCTCTGGCAACATCCATCCATTCAGCGGGTGTTGTGGGAAACTGCATATAGGATGGCAGCAGACTACTGCAGATGGCCTCACACATCTCGGGGATCAGGCGGCTCAGCAGGGACAGTGATACACGTGAAGTGTATTGCAGGTTGCAAAGTTACAGCCAAACGCTCCTCAGGTGGCACAGCTCGAAGCATCACAGTGTTCTGTCGGGCTATCAATGGCCTTATGCATTCCAACAGGAAAGAGTCCTTGGACATACAGAGGTAGTTCCTGAAGTCATGTGGACTATGATACTCCAGCTCATGCACCAGCTGCATGTGGCTCTGGGTGTCCCGGTGGCAAAGCCAATCCCAAGCCCACACACGCCGTGATCTGCGAGCCTGCAACCTCTCATGTCTATCTTCAGTCACAATTGCTCTTCCATGGCAAGAGCTACGATAGCATCTCCATCAGGGTTGAACATCATCTCACGTACCAACCCCTGCAAAAGTGTGAAAAAGAAACATCACTACAAGAACGCTTCATCACACATCATCTACACACACCACCTCCTTCCCTATACATCTCCTGCCCACTTTACCACATCATACCCAAGTGTGAACACCTGCCCACACACATACATATAGACCACCAACCAAGGGCCAAACACAACATTGCAGTGTCTGTCAACCACACCTGTTCACACTACACCCCTGGCCCTCCTGTACAATACATCTCACTTGTCATGAGGCTAAGCCCATATACATGGCCATAAAGAGGAATGGTCAAAAATACCTTCATCCAGGATCCAGGAACTCATTAACATCTACAGGAAGCGACTAGAGGCTGTTATTTTTGCAAAAGGTGGATCTACTAAATATTATGGTACCTTTACAAGCCGCCACAGGAAGGGAGAAACCGCCAGGCATCGGACACAATTGTGCCTGTTGCCATGAAATCACTACGAAATGGCGGTGTGTAATTCAGGAAGTTCCTTCCCGTGTCTGGCAGTTCCTTCAGATACCTGTTTTTTAAGAGTTTCTGCTTTAAAAACTCAGCCAAAAACTAAGTATGAACACACCCTATGACCATAATTCATAGGATGTGTTTGTACCTTTTTTTATTTTTGTCTCTGATTTTCTGAAAGTGCGATAAAAAAAACTGCATGCCAAACACATTGTGTGAACATGGCCTTGTTTTAAATGCTTTACATCAAGAACAAAGATTGTGTCTGCTCACCTGTCTTACTTCTCCTGTGTTCCTCCCTTTCAGCAAGGATCCCAGCAGGCTTCAGGCTGCCTCCAAGCACATCAAAATATAGGAAAAAGAGGGGCTACCGGGCACTACTAACTGCACCTTTTGCCTGGGTTACACTGACTCCGGTGTTGCTCAGCCACATTTAGACCAACAATATCATCATCCAAAGAAAAAAGCGGCACTCACCGGTTTCTTTGTGCTCTTTTATTATTTACCTATTCCTGATGGACAGTAGGTGCAGGGAGGGGGTGGAGGAGGAAGATGACGGCACCGTTTCGCAGGAGTTCATCTTCTACGGGTCTGTGCTAGGATATCCTGAACGATATCCTTGAAATGTCACAGATATGTGATCGTTGAAAAAATATTGTTCGGGCGTCGTTGCATGTAAACGAACGATATAGGATGAAAAGATCATTGGATCGTTCATCCAAGATTTGAGATCCTGACCTCGAATCTATCGTTCGTCGTCACATTAACGCTGCTGGAAGAAGCTACATCATTCAGTGTGACAGCTTTTTGAATGATATCGTTCAAAAAGCTCCTATTCCTGCTGCTTTATTACATCGCTCACTCCTTCCTCTCCTTTTTAACAGTTGCGCTGCTGGTAGGAATATCGTTAACGATATCCTTGTGTGTGACAGTGCACTAACTATATCGGAATGATCACGGTCACGTGATCGTTCCAAGGATATCGCTATCCTAGCGTGTAAACCCACCATTAGTAATATAGGATGGATCTGCTCCTCGTCACCACCCATATGAAGTGCAATTTAGGCTAGAGTCACACTTGCCGCAGAATTGTTAAATCCTGATCCGGTTTTGAGCTGTAAAAAAGCTCAAAACCGGATCAGGAACGGCTCCCCATAGGAGCCCATCATGTTAACCGGATTGCTCTACATGCAATCCGGTTACCGCATCCAGATCTGCAGCCTGCGGCAAAAATTATGCAGGCTGCAGTTTTCCGAGCGGTTTGGCTAACTGCAATGCGGTTACCAGATTGCTCCGGATGTGTAATCCTGAGCAATGCAGTTACCGTCTACTTTGTTCATCCCTGCTGCCACAGGGATGTGAATGTAAAATTCAATTTGTTGTTCAGAGAGCGCATATTTTCGCGCCGCGCCTTTCTGGGACAAAGCGCCGCCGTAAAAAAGAATTGACTTGTCAATTCTTTACACAGCAGCGTCGGCGCTTTTTCCTATAAGGGTGGGCGCTGCTGCATCTGATGTCACAGAGGGGAGGAAGAATCCTGCTTCCTCCTCCCCTCTGTGACAGCTGTGATCGTCCATTAGATTTCGCAGTGTATTAATATACACTGCGAAATCTAAATTAAATAAAGCCAAATGTATGAAAAATAACAAAGAATCAGATACTTACCTCTCTGACACCTTTTTCTGAGAAGCCAGGCCATGTGTGTTCTGCCAGGACCTGCTGTGATGTCAGAGAGGCGGTCCCGGCACTGATTGGCCGCTCGTGGTCATGTGATACATATCACATGACCGCGAGCGGCCGATCAGCACCAGGAACGCCCCTCTGACATTACGACAGGCTCTTGCAGGACACACATCTCCTGGCCTCGCCACCGGACACCGGGAAAAGGCGTCGGAGAGGTAAGTATTTGAATCTTTTTTTTTTTTTACATACATTTGGCTTTGTTTAATTTAGATTTATATATAATTTTATATAATTTAGATTTATATATATTAATATACACTGCGAAATCTAATGGGCGGTCACTGCAGTCACAGAGGGGAGGAGGAAGCAGGATTCTTCCTCCCCTCTGTGACGTCACCTGCGCTTTCTGGAGTAAAGAAAGTGCAGTGTGTGAAAGCCCCTGCGTATTTTGTTGCGCTTTTGTGCGCGGCCAAAAATCGCGGCAAAAAGCGCGCGCAAAAAAAGCGCAACAAAATATGCTATGTGTGAACATAGCCAAAAACAGCTCAGAAAACAGCTCAAAAAAACAACTCAATAAATTGTTATTTTTGTAAATACCACGAGACAGATAATCCTGTACAAATCGGTAATAAAATGCACAAAGTGAAAACTTATATGTCGTGTAAGACAAAGTGGGTTGTGTATGCAATTTTTTGTCCATGCAAAAGATACTATATAGGTAAAGGTACCGTTACACGCTTCAATGTCGTTTAGATATCACTAACGATCTCGGTAGTTAGGACATCTTTTTGACATTGTTGTTGAGATGTCACATGTCTAGATATCGTGCAGGACTCACCAACTAGGTATTGTTCGCACAACCCAGTGAACAATACTTGTTCACTGCTGTGAATAGGAGAAATCATTACCGACATCGGTATCGTGGTGTCACACAGAATGAATGCAGCAGGTTGACTGATCGAGGATCGTTTGATTTGAGAACATGTTCTCAAATCTGATATCAACGATCCAACGATTTATCGTAGTCGTATCGCGGTGTTACACGAAACGACGTTCTAACAATGTCGTTTCTACGACTCCAAACCCGTGACGTTTGAGCGATATCGTTCACGATCTTGTACCGTGTAACGGTACCTTAAGAGTATTCGTCCAATGTGGGTAAGATTAAGGCGGGCTTCACACTGCGTGTGTGATCCGCTTGAGGCAGACAGCCGCGGACCGGATCACCACACAGGACTGGAGGGCTGATATGCCCTCCAGTCTGGTGTGCAGCGCACGCAGTTCCTGCTGCTGATAGGTGAGGACCGCGGGCGCCGCGGTCCTGACCTGTCAGCGGCTCATTCTTGATGGTGTATTTCTCAGAAAGAGTTGGCATGGAAAAATCTCTCTCTATATATATATATAAAAGTTACAAGTTTTCACTTTGTATGTTAAATGTCTTATTATCTCTCTGCTTATCTACTTTTTCATGTGAATATTGTAGTAAGTCTGTTGCTGAATATGCCTCCTTCATTTGCTCTCTCTTGAAATGTGACATGTGTTTTTAAATTGCACTTCATATGGGCGATGACAATGAGCAGATCCACCATATATTACATAGGCCCCTTTCACATCTAAGCCTGGGCTGCGTTTTGCTTCATTTGCGTTTCTATGCATTTTTTACCGCTAAAAACGCATCAAAATGCATGCGTTTTTGCACCCATTGCATTCAATGGAAATGCGTGTAAAAACGCATGCAAAAACGCATGTGCATTTTCAAAAACGCAAAACGCATGCGTTTTTGCAAACACAGCCCAAAACATCACCAGCAATGTTTTGGTCTGTTTTTGCAAAAACGCATGCGTTTTGCGTTTTTGAAAATGCACATGCGTTTTTGCATGGGTTTTTACACACGTTTCCATTTAATTCAATGGGGGCAAAAACACATGCGTTTTGATGTGTTTTTAGCAGTAAAAATGCATAGAAACGCAAATGAAGCAAAATGCAGCCCAGGCTTAGATGTGAAAGGGGCTTAAGGATCTGATGTCACATGGCAAGCACAGACCCATAAGCGGCCTTTACACATCGCAATATTGCATGCAATTTCACTTGCAACTTACTGGTTGCAGTGAAATCATGGACACATTGTTTCATTTTGTTGCCGTGTACAAAATGGAACAATATGTCCATGATTTCACTGCAACCAGCAAATTGCCAGTGAAATTGCATGCGATATTGCATTGTGTAATGGCACCCATAGAAGCAGAACTCCTGCGTCTTCCTCCTTCACCCCCTCCCTGCACCTACTGTACACCTGGAATAGGTAAATAAGAAAGAGCACAAAGAAACCGGTGAGTGCCGCTTTTTCCTTTGGATGATGAAACACATCAAAATGTTTATCCGGCGAATGTAGGAACTAGGCACTGTGAGTTCTTCATAAAATCTCCATTTATTAGAAGTTGGTTAAGAACAATTTTTGGCACATAAAATTTCAAAAGGTCAGTGTATCATAGGTCTTTAGGTGACGCATGTTGGCTACTAAGTAGCCTTAGTCATGATCATTAGTAAGGCTACTCAGTAGCCAAAACGCGTTGCCTAAAGACCATGTCAAAAACGACCGAATTTGAAAATATTTGAAAATATTCACTATGCGGTTCTGAAACTTGTGGTTAGTTGACTTTTCCTCATTTTATGGGTTCTTTTTATGGGTATTTGTTTGTTTACTTTTGTTCCACTTTTTTTTTACACTTGTACTGTTAATTATACCCTTTTATACTAATCTCCAGTTGTAGTCTCATTTTGGACTATATATTACATCTAGTATTATTAATCAATTTATCTACCGTATGTCCTTTGATCTGTGCAGATTAACACATACACTACCATTCAAATGTTTGGGGTCATTTAGAAATTTTTGTTATATTTGAAAGAAAAGCTCATTTTTTTTCAATGAAGCTAACATTAAATGAATCAGAAAATGTTGATTGCTCTCAGTGTGAGAATACAAATCTTGTAGTTGTGATACCTTTTAATGGTTAACAAAAATAAAATAAATGATGTTATAAGGCGAGCTTTCGAGATGACTCAGGTCTCTTCATCAGGCATGGTATGACAAGATATTGAATGAAACTCAAAATATATGCATGCACAACTAAAATGATTGGACATTTGACTAAATTAACATTACAAAGACTGGACATTTGGCAAAACAAACAAAGCAGGCTTGGAGAGCATCTTCAAACAGGCAGGCCCAGTGGTAATAAAGTCTTTAGGACACTAAATTATAAGAAAACCTGGTGTCCAAGATTTCCATGTCTTTGAACAACATTGTTTAGACGTGGTAATGAGCCATAAAGCCATCAGCAATGTTCAGTCCATTCTGTATACAATTGAAGCTTTTAATTAGCTTGGATTCACACACTCTGGACTGAGACTGAACATGAACTTCTAAAATTCCATGACAAGTTCAACCAATTTCATCCCAGCATAAACCTGACACTGGACCACTCAAAAACAAAAATTAACTTTCTGGATACCACCTTAAAAATTCTAAATGGTTCATTCCAGACATCAGTATATCGGAAACCGATTGACCGTCCCACATACCTCAGATGGGACAGTTTCCACCCGAAACACATAAAGAAATCCATTGTCTACAGCCAGGCCCTCAGATATAACGGTATTTGCTCCAACCCAGTGGAAAGGGATGAACACTTAAACCAGCTAAAAAAGACATTTTTAAACCAGGGCTACCACCCCACCTCCATTTAGGATCAGATCATTAAAGCCACAAGGATCCCTAGAAGTCAAGCGCTCCAATACAGAGAAAAAGAAGAGAACAATCATATTCCTCTGGTGGTGACCTACAACCCACAGCTTGAGGTACTAAGGAAAACTGCCAGGAAACTTCATCACATCTTACACAAGGATGACCGACTTAAAATAATATTCAAAGACCCTCCCTTGCTGTGCTACAGGCAGCCTCCCAATTTAAGAAACATCATGGTCCGAAGTTTGATGCCCTCGGATACACCAAAAGGAACTTATCCATGCAATGTGAAGAGCTGCAAGACCTGTGCTCACATAGAGACCAGAGACAGGATACAGATCCCCAACACACAGCAGGATTATAAGATGCCTGGGACTTTCACATGCTCCTCTTCCAATGTGGTATATTTAATTATGTGCACCATTTGCCCAGTAGGTTCTTTCTATGTTGGGGAGACTGGGCAGCGTCTAAGAGCAAGGATGAGGTCTCATCGTCACACGATTACACACGAAAAAATCAATTTTCCAGTAGCGGAGCATTTTTCTTGCCAGGGACATAACATTGATAATATTAAGGTGTTAATTTTGAGAGGTAATTTCAAATCCCAAAAACATCGAAGAGTGTGTGAATCCAAGCTAATTAGAAGCTTCAATTGTATACAGAATGGACTGAACATTGCTGATGGCTTTATGGCTCATTACCACGTCTAAACAATGTTGTTCAAAGACATGGAAATCTGGGACACCAGGTTTTCTTATAATTTAGTGTCCTAAAGACTTTATTACCACTGGGCCTGCCTGTTTGAAGATGCTCTCCAAGCCTGCTTTGTTTGTTTTGCCAAATGTCCAGTCTTTGTAATGTTAATTTAGTCAAATGTCCAATCATTTTAGTTGTGCATGCATATATTTTGAGTTTCATTCAATATCTTGTCATACCATGCCTGATGAAGAGACCTGAGTCGTCTCGAAAGCTCGAAACATCATTTTTTTTTTTTTTTAATTTTTATTAGCCATTAAAAGGTATCACAACTACAAGATTTGTATCTTGTTTCTCACAGTGAGAGCAATCAACATTTTCTCAACTGGCTAACACGGTACCAAACCTTTTTCTTCTAATGAATCAGAAATGTACTCTATGCATTTGGTAAATGACTATTCTAGCTGCAAACGTCTGGTTTTTAATGCAGTATCTACATAGGTGTATAGAGGCCCATTTCCAACAACTACCACTCTAATGTTTTAGTGGAACATTGTGTTTGCTAACTGTGTAAGAAGGCTAATTGATGTTTAGAAAACCCTAATACAAGTATGTTAGCACAGCTGAAAATGGTTTGGCTGATAAGTGAAGCTATAAAATTGACCTTCTTTTGAGCTACAGTAGTTGAGAATCTGGAGCATTACATTTGTTTGTTCTATGAAACTCTCAAAATCGCCAGTAAAAAAAACTTTCATGTGAAACTCAACAGTCTATTCTTGTTCTTAGAAATTAAGGCTATTCCATGTGAGAAGTTGCCAAGAAATTGAAGATTTTCTACAACGGTGTGTACTACTTCAGAGGAGAGCACAAACAGGATCTAACCAGAGTAGAAAGAGAAGTGGCATGCCCCGCTGCACAACCGAGCAACAAGACAAGTACGTTAGAGTCTCTAGTTTGAGAAATTGACGCCTTACAGCTCTTCATCTGGCAGCTTCATTAAATAGTGTCAACGTCTACAGTGAAGAGGCAACTCCGGGATGCTGGCCTTCAGGGCAGAATGGCAAAGAAAATGCCATATCTGGGACTGGCTAATAAAAGGAAAAGATTAATATGGGCAAAATAACACAGACATTGGACAGAGGAAGATTGGAAAAAAGTTTTATGGACAGACGAATCAAAGTTTGAAGTGTTTGGATCACACAGAAGAACATTTGTGAGACACAAAACAACTGAAAATATGCTGGAAGAGTGCCTAATGCCGTCTGTCAAGCATGGTGGAGGTAATGTGATGGTCTGGGGTTGCTTTGGTGCTGGTAAAGTGGGAGATTTGTACAAGGTAAAACGGATTTTGAATAAGGAAGGCTATCACTCCATTTTGCAACACCATGCCATACCCTGTGGACAGAGCTTGATTGGAGCCAATTTCATCCTACAACAGGACAATGACCCAAAGCCCACCTCCAAATTAGGCATGAAGTATTTAGGGAAGAAGCAGGCAGCTGGTATTCTATCTGTAATGGAGTGGCCAGCTCAGTCACCAGATCTCAATCCCATTGAGCTTTTGTGGCAGCAGCTTGACCGTATGGTTAAGTTAAGTTTCATGGTCGCCGAGCATGGGCAGCCCGCTTCAAAACATCCCACAGATGTTCAATGATATTCAGGCTTGGGGACTGGGATGGCCATTCTAGAACATTGTAATTGTTCCTTTGCATGAATGCCTGAGTAGATTTGGAACAGTGTTTTGGATCATTGTCTTGCTGAAAGATCCATCCCCGGCGTAACTTCAACTTTGACACTGATTCTTGAACATTATTCTCAAGTATCTGCTGATACTGAGTGGAATCCATGCGACCCTCAACTTTAACAAAATTCCCGGTGCCGTCATTGGCCACACAGCCCCAAAGCATGATGGACCCTCCCCCAAATTTGACAGTGGGCAGCAAGTGTTCTTCTTGGAATGCTGTGTTTTTGTGGCGCCATGCATAACGCCTTGTTGTATGACGAAACAACTCAATTTCTGTTTAATCAGTCCACAGGACCTTCTTCCAAAATGAAACTGGCTTGTCCAAATGTGCTTTTGCATACCTCAGGCGACTCTCTTTGTGGTATGCATGCAGAAATGGCTTCTTTCGCATCACTCTCCCATACAGCTTCTCCTTGTGCAGTGCGCGCTGTATTGTTGACCGATGCACAGTGACACCATCTGCAGCAAGATGATGCTGCAAGTCTTTGGAGGTGGTCTGTGGATTGTTCTTGACTGTTCTCACCATTCTTCTTCTCTGCCTTTCTGATATTTTTGTTGGCCTGCCACTTCTGGCCTTGACAAGAACTGTCCCTGTGGTCTTCCATTTCCTTACTATGTTCCTCACAGTAGAAACTGACAGGTTGAATCTCTGAGACAATTTTTTGTATCCTTCCCCTGATCAACTATGTTGAACAATCTTTTTTTAAGATCATTTGAGAGCAGTTTTGAGGAGCCCATGATGCCACTCCTCAGAGAAGATGTAACTAGGAGAACAACTTGCAAGTGGACACCTCTGAAATGGCTTTTCTCATAATTGGATACACTGGGCTATGAAGTACAAAGCTCAATGTGGTTACCAAACCAATTTAGTGCTTCAGTAAGTCAGTAAAAAGTAGCTAGGAGTATTCAAATCATGAAAATCAGAAGGGTGCCCATACTTTTGCACCTGTCAAATTTTGAAATAATGCATGTTTCACATTTTTGGTTAGTGCAATAAACCTCATTTCAATCCTGAAATATTACTGTGTCCATCAGTTATTACATATATCACACTGAAATAGCTGTTGCAAAAACCAAATTTTAAACAAAAAAAAATGAGTAAGATTAAGAGGGGTGCCCAAACTTTTTCATATGACTGTACATTAAGAATGAACACCTGTAAGAATGAAAATTGGTTTTATTTATTAATTAGCACTTTTTGCATTTTTGCACAATTTAATGTGCTTGATTGGAAATGAAAAACACATTATCATAAGCATTATACCAAGCACTTTATTGTTACAGTATAATTGTCTGAATATTGCACAAGTACTGTATATGGAATTTTCAATTTGTACATAATTCTTTTAATTATGAGACGTGTATGCACCCTATAAAACCCTGTCACATTAATATGTTCACTGCTTCAAAAAGGATAAGACATCTGAATCATCGTCACGCCACTGGCAATAAAGGACCACATTTGACTTATTTTTTAGTGCAGTTTTTCATTATTAATGGACACTTTAACAGGTGTTGAAAAAGCGCTGCACTCCCTGAGGTAAATTTTTGGTGCTGTTCCATTTTTTGTTTTTTTTCTCTCTCTATAAATACATATAGATTGTGAGCCTTTGTGGACAGCGTCCTTCCTCCTTCTGTACCTGTGTGCCATATGTTGTCCATGTACCTTGTACTTGCCTTTGTTTACCCTTTCCACATGTAAAACCCCATGGAATTAATGGCGCTATAATAGCAAATTATTATAATTCTACTAGTGCATCTCAACAAATTAGAGTATCATAAAAAAAATCAATATCATATTGCCATGTTTCAGGATGTTTCTGGGAACCTTGAAACACATTCACTAATAAATCAATATTATATTCACTCTTTGATGTCTCGTGCAATACGACAGCATGGTTTGTAACCCTTCATCCTCCTTACGTTAAGTCTCTGAAATAATGACCTTTGGGTTTTCATTGGCTATAGCCATAATCATCAACATTAACATAATTAAACACTTGAAATGGATCTCTCTGTTTGTAATGACTCCATATACACCCACAGTGGTGGGGTCACCTTTTCTGTCTGCTTCAGGAAGAATTTCTGTGATAGGAAATGAAAATAATTTTGCAGATGTGTTTCTTGTCAAAGAGCAATTTACCTTCTAACCTTCTAAGAAGGTTTATTAATTAATGTTTATTTAACAGCTATAAAATCATTTACAGCATTAAAGGCTGATATAAATTCAATTTCAATCACAGTAAAACAAAATAAGTATTATCTCCTTTGAAGTAATTTAACTCTCCCATTTAGTGATTGGCATTACCAATAATGCATAGCACAACAGTCAATTGAAAAATGTATCATAAAGTGACAGACTTATAAGCTTTACATCTCATTGAAATTATTAATTTATATCACACCGGTTGTATTAACTTTTTTTATAAGAAATGTAAAAATCTGTTATTATATTATAGGGATGGGAGTTGAAATGCAAGTGATCTACAAAGATCCATTACAGCATTGCAATTGCAATATTGGAGAATTGTTTTTGGTGTTGTGTTAAAGGGAAACTGTTATGTAAAAAAATCTCTATTACCCTGCAGTTATGGGGTTAATCTTCAGATTTTTCTTTTCTTTTTTTGTGATAATTTTTCCCTTTTTTTTCATTCTTTTCTAATACTTTTTATGTATTTTATTATTATTATTTTATATATAAAATATTCTAGCAGATCATTCTACACTCCAGTTTTCACATCGTTCTTTTAATACACACCCTTCTTTCTCTTTATGTCTAAATATTTTTTTCATTTTCAGTTGAGAGAAGCGGCAATCTATGACCGTATATTCCCGTAGGTGTGTATCATTATTGGTGCAGCATCTTTTTGCATTGATTTATTCCTTCACTAGCAAATTGTGAATCATGTGTCTAAGATGACAGCTAGTTGCATATAATAACAAGTTCCCAGCAGTTGGCTAGTGCATTCGATTTTCCTAATCTGCACATTACTCTGTATGTTCAGGTCCAGGTAGCAGATTTTAATTTTATAATAGTGAAAGTAGGAAATATTGAAAGAGTTGTTATTGCCATAAATAATTAAATGAAATCTGGATAATGTATTACTGCGCCATATAATAAAGTCATCATCTGTATAGTAAGAATATACTTTGTCCATGAAAGGATTCAAATCAGTGTATATGTAGTTTTCTTCCCACCAGTAAATATTTGCCGGGGAGAGGGTAAATTTTGCCCCCATATAAGATTCTTGTTTTTGGGGATTTATTCAAAAGAGAAAAGTAATTATTTTTTAAAAGTAAATTAGTTATATCCACAATACATTCCTGCAAACTGGTAGAATAATTAGAATATTTTCTCATCTGATTACGGACAGCATGTCAGATTATGTTGTATGTATGAATACAGAGTTTGGATGTCATTTATTGACAGTGCGGTCCAAAGCACCTAGCGGGGATTGCACTGATCCCCACCGGGATCGCAGGTAATGTGAAGCAAACATGGAACCTGCATCCCATTACCTGGACATCCCTGGGTCTTGTAATAACCCTGAAAGTTGTCCTGATTCACTTCCTTCCTCTAATGACCCAGTGACATTATCGCAGGGAGTGAACATTTCCCCTGTGTTTGGATGGGCTGTAACCCATTCAAACATAAAACAAGTAATCAGACTGTGGAGTGCTAAGTCCTTCTAGCAGTTAAAGTAAAGAAATAAAAAAATATATACAAAATAAAACTTTAAAGTATGGAAAAAACCCTAAAAGTTCAAATCACCCTCCTTTAGCACCATTGAAAATAAAATTATTCAATTAAAAAAAAAAAATACACATATTTGGAATCGCTGCATTTAGAAATAGAAATACCCGATCTATCAAAAATATAAAATCAATTAAACAGATCGGTACACTGAGTAACAGAAAAAAAGTCCAAACGCCAAAAGTAGGGTTTTTTTTTTTGCAATAACGGGCGATCAAAACAGCGCATCTACCCAAAAAATTGTATTATTAGAAACGTCAGCTCAAGACATCAACAATAAGCCATCACACAGTCTCAGATCCTGAAAACTGAAAACGCTACTGATCACAGAAAATGGTACCAAAAGCGCAATCCTTTTTCTTTAAAATCTTAAGAATTTTTTTCACCACTTAGATAACAGTGAAAGTATACATGTTTGGTATCTAGAAGTCATACTGACCCGAGTCAGCATACCAACATGACAGTTTTACCATATTACCAGGGGCTGGCTGGAGCCTCTGGCCCTGGGTGACGGGTCCGTCCACCCAGCCCTGATTTGATGACACCGGGGGGGTGCTACCAGAAATTCTTGATGACCGGGGGAAGGGGTGCTGTCAGGGTTTTACTGACCGCTCACTCACCATGTCAGCCGCCGTCTGCATCGCCGCGCGAATCGCGGCCGCGGGCCAGCCCATTCCTTTAGGGGGGCGGCCCTACAGGTGGGCTATACCCCCAGCCCAGGGGGCACTTGCCCCCCTGCCACCTGGGCCAGTCCGCCCCTGCATATTACCATATAGTGAACAGGTGAATACAAACCCAAAGAACAAACGTATAATTGCACTTTTTTTGCAATTTCACCGCACTTGGAATTTTTTCCCCATTTTCCTGTACACTATATGGTAAAATAAATGACTTCATCTGAAAGTACAACTTTTCTCACCAAAAACAAGGCCTCATGTGTCTATATTGATGGAAATATAAAAAAAAGTTATGGCTTTTGGAAGAAGAGGAGGGAAAAATGAAAAACAGAAAATCGCTGGAGGGTGAAGGGGTTAATATTAGAGTTTCTGTAGGGGCTCATATTGTATATAGAGGGATATTTGGGGGCTCATATTGTATATAGAAGGGGTTTGTGGGGGCTTATACTGTGTATAGGGGGCTCTCTGGTGGCTCATACTTTATATAGGTGTTGCTGAGCAGGCTCATGCTGTATATAGAGGGCTATGTATGACTCATACTGTATTTAGAAAGGTTATGTGGGAGCTCATACTTTATTTAGGGGGTTATTTGGAGGATCATAATATGTTTAGGTGGCTATGCGGGGGATCATACTGTATATAGTGGGTTACGTGAGGGCTCACACTGTATATAGAGGGCTATGTGGGTGTTCATATTGTATGTAGGGGCCTGTATAGCAGCTCATACTGTATATAGAGAGACTATGGGGTTTACACTGTGTATAGAGAGAAAGAAAGATGCAGATGCTGGAAAATCGGAGAGACTGTTACAAGGGATACATATGGTTTCTAGAGCATTGTAGAAGGCTCTGAGCAGATTTAGTATTGTACTAAGGACTCATTGCCCAATAGTTTCTACAGAGGCCAGAATGTAACTCATTCTGATAAAGAGGGTGTGATTAAATAAAAAAAATGGAACATGTCTATAGGGGCATGTCTGTATTGACCTTCCTCTTGCAGTGATGATATACATACAAAAGAATTGCAAGCAACACTAAAAAAATTAAATGTATGTATAAGTGGTTGTGTGCTGGTGAAAGAAATTGTAAAGCATGTTTTTGTTTTTTAAACTGAGATTAGCATGCTGCAGTGGTTAAAAAACAAAAGTCAACTGTGCCTCTCTTTTCAGGCTCTGAGCTATTGTTTTTGTAAATTAAAAGGTTTATCACCTGAAGAATACCATTACAGGACTGCAATGTTTCCCTGCACAGCAGTCCAACATGCCCCCTCCTTTAACTGACACCTCACTGTCAATAGACAATCTCTATTGATAGCCTGGTATGGGTGGGGGTAGTTCTCCCAGCTCTGCTACATGCCTATACCTAAATGTTTTGATTGTGATAGAAAGGCTACTGCCAGTAATCTAAGTTAAACATCATTAATTTCAGAATCTTTTTGCCTACATTGTGCTGCTTTCAGATGAGGTAGCAATCAACTAGTGACAGAGTCCCTTTAAATAAGTTAGCCATAGACAAGAGGTATGGTTTAGACCAGAGGTCCCCAACTCCAGGCCTCAAGGGCCGCCAACAGTGCAGGTTTTCAGGATCTCCTTAGTATTGCACAGGAGTTGGAATCATTACCTGTGCATTTGATCACATTAACACCTGTGCAATACTAAGGAAATCCTGAAAACCTGCACTGTTGGCGGCCCTCGAGGCCTGGAGTTGGGGACCTCTGGTTTAGACATTGAAGTGAGTCAGAAAGCTAGCCAACAACAACACTTCACTGACACTGCCAGGCATAAATACAGAAATACAGCTGCTGGGACCAGAAGACTAGGTAATAACTAGAGATAATTGAACTTCCCTCCAATTTCAAATTCGGCATAAACACTGACAATTTGGTTTGCGATTTGAAACCTGAGCAATTTACCAAAAAATCGGCAAAAGTGCTTTGTTCTGGAAAAAAGTGTGAAATTTTAAATGGCCCTAAAACTTTCCCTGATTGTCTACGGCCAAAATGCTCGCTGGAAGACCACTGGTCTACCATTTTCTTTTAACCTGTAGAATTTTTGGAAACTTTTAAAATAATTTTTTAAATGCTCCCTGGAGTGTGCAAGTCTTTTGAATCCTTCAGGGTGTGAACTTTGGAATCACAGCAAGATGTGGCAGCAGCTGTGAAGTCCAGGAATCATACAATGCCTTCTATATATCCATTTAAGAGCACTTTATATATATTTTTAAATATATATATTAATGTTTTAAATTTTTTACTTTATTATTTTTTTAGGGGGAGAGCAAACTTTTATTATTGCAGAGGGTCAGCAGTGAGGCCATCTCTTTAACACTGATAGCAGTTCATATAAAAATAGCATATGGTCATATTATGCTTCACATACATGGTCTTTTAGGTCTGTTTACACTCATGAAACACCTTACTATAGATATGGCTTCTTAAACATGTGCAATCATTTTATTTGATTTCATTCCATCTACTTATATAATCGGGAGTTGGGATTTCGGGCACTGTAGCCCAATCCCAGACTCCTTAGCGGCACTGCGAGTGATGACGCGCAGCGTCATCACGAGCCGCAGCCGCTCTACATTTAAAAAAAAAATAAATCCTCACCTCTCCCCGAGCCCCCGGAGTCTCCCGCCGTCTTCCGCCGTGTTCCGCTAGGCTCCCGGTGGCTCTGCAGGCTCCCGGTGCCTGCAGAGCTCTTCTACTGCAGTCAAGGACCTGTGGTGATGTCAGAGTCACGTGACACCAGCTTACTCCAGGCAAATCGCGGGTCACGTGACTCTGACATCACCACAGGTCCTTGACTGCAGTAGATAGAAGACCACTGCAGGCACCGGGAGCCTGCAGAGCCACCGGGAGCCTAGCGGAACACGGAGGAAGACGGCGGCAACCACTTCTCTGCACCCTCACCTCTGTCACGCTGCCCTGCGCCCCAGCCTCAATGCCACGAGCCTTTGACAGCCACCGCGGCGGCAGTGTCGCCAGGAGCCGCCGGGAGCCGCCGGAGACCACCCTCCGGGAGAGCCGCCCACTGCCTTGGTGCTGGCACAGAGGGCTCGAGGTGAGGGAGCAGTGTGTGGACGGGGCACTGGTGCACTCATACAACGCCCTCATCTGCAATACACAAGGGGCTGCAGTGGAGAACACTACAAATGCCAAGGTGGCCCACCTTCTATCCACACACCCACCAGAATCATTAAGTATAGCAGCATCTCTCCTCACCCCTCCTCCAGCCTGACCTCACCCCTCCTCCAGCCTGACCTCTCC
>JARQOC010000004.1:315734018-315771867 GCA_033576535.1 Allobates femoralis
ACAGCGCACACTCCCACAAGGAAAAGCTGTATGGGAGAGTGATCCCTTGCACGCCACAAACAAAAGTGGGCCCGGGAGGTATGCAAAAGCACATTTGGACAAGCCAGTTTCATTTTGGAAGAAGGTCCTGTGGACTGATGAAAAAAAAATTTTGGTTGTTTGGTCATACAACAAGGCGTTAGGGCATGGCGCCACAAAAACACAGATTCCTTGAAAAACACTTGCTATCCACTGTAAAATTTTGGGGGAGGGTCCATCAGGGCTTTGGGGTTGGGGCCCAAATGACGGCACCGGGAATCTTGTTAAAGTTGGGGGTTTCGCAGGGATTCCACTCAGTATCAGCAGATTTTTGGGAAAATTAATGTTCAAGAATCAGTGTAAAAGTTGAAGTTACCCCGGGGGAATGGATCTTTCCCCAAGACAGTAATATTTCAGGATTGAAATGAGGTTTATTGTACTAACCAAAAATGTGAAATATGCATTATTTCAAAATTTGACAGGTGCCAAAGTATGGGCACCCTTCTGATTTTCATGATTTGAATACTCCTAACTACTTTTTTCTGACTTACTGAAGCACTAAATTGGTTTGGTAACTTCAGTGAGCTTTGTACTTCATAGCCCGGTGTATCCAATCATGAGAAAAGCTATTTCAGGAGTCCACTTGCAAGTTGTTCTCCTAGTTGCATCTTCTCTGAGGAGTGGCATCATGGGCTCCTCAAAACAGCTCTCAAATGATCTGAAAAAAAAAAGATTGTTCAACATAGTTGTTCAGGGGAAGAATACAAAAAGTTGTTCAGAGATTTAACCTGTCAGTTTCCACTGTGAGGAACATAGTAAGGAAATGGAAGACCACAGGGACAATTCTTGTAAAGGTCAGAAGTGGCAGGCCAACAAAAATATCAAAAAAGCAGAGAAGAAGAATGGTGAGAACAGTCAAGAACAATCCATAGACCACCTCCAAAGACCTGCAGCATGATCTTGCTGCAGATGGTGTCACTGTGCATCGGTCAACAATACAGCGCACACTGCACAAGGAGAAGCTGTATGGGAGAGTGATGCATGCACGCCACAAACAGAGTCGCCTGAGGTATGCAAAAGCACATTTGGACAAGCCAGTTTCATTTTGGAAGAAGGTCCTGTGGACTGATGAAACAAAAATTGAGTTGTTTGGTCATACAACAAGGCGTTATGCATGGCGCCACAAAAAACACAGCATTCCTTGAAAAACACTTGCTATCCACTGTCAAATTTGGGGAGGGTCCATCATGCTTTGGGGCTGTGTGGCCAATGACGGCACCGGGAATCTTGTTAAAGTTGAGGGTCGCATGGATTCCACTCAGTATCAGCAGATTCTTGAGAATAATGTTCAAGAATCAGTGTCAAAGTTGAAGTTACGCCGGGGATGGATCTTTCAGCAAGACAATGATCCAAAACACCGCTCCAAATCTACTCAGGCATTCATGCAGAGGAACAATTACAATGTTCTGGAATGGCCATCCCAGTCCCCAGACCTGAATATCATTGAACATCTGTGGGATGTTTTGAAGCGAGCGGTCCATGGTCGGCGACCATCAAACTTAACTGAACTGGAATTGTTTTGTAAAGAGGAATGGTCAAAAATACCTTCATCCAGGGTCCAGGAACTCATTAACAGCTACAGGAAGCGACTAGAGGCTGTTATTTTTGCAAAAGGTGGATCTACTAAATATTAATGTCCCTTTTCTGTTGAGGTGCCCATACTTTTGCACTTGTCAATTTTTGAAATAATGCATATTTCACATTTTCGGTTAGTACAATAAACCTCATTTCAATCCTGAAATATTACTGTGTCCATCAGTTATTACATATATCACACTGAAATAGCTGTTGCAAAAAAACTATTTTAAAAAAAAAAAAAAAAAGAGTACGATTAAGAGGGGCGCCCAAACTTTTTCGTATGACTGTACATAACTTTTTTACTATTTCAGCAATTAAAAAAAAAAAAAATCTTAACATTTTAGAATAAAAAACATGGGAGGTGTGCTGCAATTTGCTGAGGCTTCTTTTTTCATTTTTCATGGAATTTTATTTTCTATGAGTTTTTCTTTTTTAGTCCTTGGACTTGACGATGTGATAGTTTGTTTGTTTGTACTGTAAATTCCAAATCACAGTCTCTTATGAAGACTATGCCAGAAGCTGCAAATCACAAGAGCTCCGATATGGCACGAACAAAGGTTTTTTCTGGTGACCCAACTCAGTGACACCCTGTGATTGAATTCCTAAAAGAGACTGATGGCCACATATGCCCAGGCAATTTTGCACAGTTTAGATCAGGGGTCCCCAAATCCAGGCCTCGAGGGCTGCCAACAGTGCATGTTTTCAGGATCTCCTAAGTATTGCACTGGGGTTGGAATCATTACCTGTGCATTTGATCACATTAACACCTTTACACTACTAAGAAAATCCTGAAATCCTACACTGTTTGCAGCCCTCGAGGCCTGGAGTTGATGTTTAGATGCTGTTGTTAGTGATTGACAGTTGCATTACATGGGTTACCAGCGGTCTTGCAGGATAGCTACCTCCTGTGGAGCTATTTTAGCTCTGCGCCTGATCTACATCTGTTCTATAGTGTAATAGTTAATCATGGGGTGCAGGGGTTAAGGACTGGATGATTGTTTTTGTGCTATTTACCTTCTCTTCTTCCAAAATCTATATGATCATGAGTAAGGCTACAAGCTAGCCGAAATATGTTGCCTGAAGACATGATAAACTGATCTGTGTTTTTACGTGCAAAAAACCCTCTTTTTACCTGGATACCAATAAATTTAAATTTAATTAAGAACTCAAGGTGCTATTTTCCTTAACTTGCTGGACAATTCTTGGAAGTGATTTGGATGCAGCTACAGCTCGTTGGAGTCCTTGCTGAGAAGGAGGAAAACTGGAGAGAGAAGTCAGGTGAGCGGACCTTTTCTTTTATTATAATGTAGAGGTGGGGATATGTGGTGATGCAAGCTGTGATGTGGGTATGGCTATGTGGGGTGGGTGTGGCTATACAGAGTGGGTGTGGCTATGTTGAGTCGGTGTGGCTATATGGAATGGGCATGCTTATTTGCAGTGGACGGGGTTATGACACATATATACATACATACACTCAGCTTTATATATTAGATAATATATTTTACATGAACATTAATTAAAAACAGTATATAATACAATGTACCTTTTGTTTAATATTTAAAGAGAACCTGTCATCACAAAAAAATCTGATTGCATAATTCCAACACAGCTTATTTTATTTTAAAATGCTAGCTGACTAGTCAAAAGGGGCCCTGGATGGCTAATCTCCACTCACTCCAATTGATTGACAGGTCTCTTCCTTTTTCTGCACAATCTTGCAAGATAAAGTAAAAAGAAGCTCTCTTGAGGGCACGTGACTTCACTCAGGGTTGGTCTGGCCTGTCGGGGAAATGGGTAATTCTCCAGTGGGCCCCAGGTCCCCATGACCCTGCCCCCATCCATGCTGAACCAAGAGGGCCTGAGAGTCCCCCGGAGCCACCACTAGAGATGCAATCTCCCTGCTCTGCCTCTGCCTCCTACACACAGCAACACTGCCGACACTTGCACAGGAGGTCAGATTATCAGGGTAATGACATCATCGCTCCGGAACTCTGCTGTCTGTACACACTTCAGTAGCTCAGTGTGGATTTTCCAGTGTTGGATCAGCAGGATTGTTGATAATGTGATTAGAGTGTTTTAATGGAGAACTGGAACCCAAAATGAGGCAGGGGTACATATAGATACCTGGAAGGGGCCCAGCTCAGGATGGGGGACATGTATATACAAGGAAGGGGCCCATATATACGAGGATGGGGCCCAGCCCAGGATGGGGGACATGTATATACAAGGAAGTGGCACATATATATGAGCTAGGGGCCCAGCCCAGGATGTGGGACAACTATATACAAGGAAGGGGCCCATATATATAAGGAAGGGGCCCAGCCAAGGATGGGGGCCATTTATACAAGGAAAGGGCCCATATATACAAGGAAAGGGCCCAGCCAAGGATGGGGGCCATTTATATACAAGGAAGAGGCCGAGCCCAAGATGGGAGATATGTATATACAAGGAAGGGGCCAATATATACAAGGTAGGGGCCCAGCCAAGGATGAGAGACATATATACAAGAAAAGGGCCCATATATACAAAGAAGTGACCCAGCCCAGGATGGGAGATGTATATATGAGGAAAGGATCCATGTATACAAGGAAGGGGCTCAGCCCCGGATGGGGGCATGTATACACAAGGATGGGGCCCATGTATACAAGGAAAGGGCCCAGTCCAGGATGGGGGACAAGTATATACAGTACAAGGAAGGTGCCCATATATTCGAGGTAGGGGCCCAGCCAATGATGGGGGATAAATGTATACTAGGAAGTGGCCCATATATACAAAGAAGGGGCTCACCCCAGGATGGGGGATGTATATACAAGGAAGGGGCCCATGTATATGAAGCATGAGCCCAGCCCAGGATGGGGACATATATATATAAACGGAAAGGGTGATATTTATACAAGGAATGGCCCAGCCCAGGATGGGGGACAGATATATCAGCAAGGAGGCCAGAATAGGTCACATTTATACTAGGAAGGGGCCCAAGACGGGGGACATATATACTATAAAGGGGGCCAGGATGGGCCATATGTATACTAGGAAGGGGTCCAGGATGGGGGACAAATACAGCAGGAAAGCGTCCAGGATGAGTGACAAATATTCCAAGAAGGAGGACATATGCCAGGAAGGGGCCCAGGATGAGGAACATATATATATACCAGGATGGGACCAAGATGGGTGACACATATACCAGTATTAGGTAAAAATATACCACGAAGGAATAAGGATGGGGACATATATACCAGGATGGGGATATACTATATATACCAAGATGGAGGCATATATATACCAGAATGGGGCATATATACACCACAATGGGGAACATACATTCTAGGATGGGCCCAGGATGGTAGACATATACAAAAGGATAGGGAAAGGATAAACTAGGATGGGAGACAGTATTTACCAGGATGGGAGACATATATACCAGGGTGGGCCCAAGATGGGTACATATATACCTGTAAGGGGTCCAGGATAAGGAACATTTGTACAGGATTGGGGACAGTACTACACAATGAAGGGGAGCAACTAATATTTTTGTTTAGATTTAAAAAGCTACATGGGCACGTACATCTTACATGCAGGGGGGTAGGTATGGGGGCAGATCTAAATCTTGCATCAAGGTCCATCAGATTCTAGTTGCTGCTGTGGGGGCTCTCAAATAGTGTAGGTGACATTTAACAGTGTGTGAACCATTGTTTTAATGGATATGTGGACCCATCATACTGTGTATGGGGAGGTGTAGGGGTATCATACTTTGTATACGGAGGGTATACAGGCTGTGTACATTGGGGAATCATTGGACATTGTTAAATGTTAAGTAGGTACTTAACCATTATTTTATAGGGACACTCTGGCTATTGTAAGTGTCAAAAGGTGAACATTGGTCATTATTACTTTCTAGGAGCAAAATGTGGACACTTTTCTAGGGCACTTTCATAGGGCAATAATATTTTCTAGGGACAATTTTACCATCTGGAGGGCAAAAAAGAGGCATTATTACCATGTAAGGGGCACAGTGATGGAATTATTGTGTGGAGGGCATGCTAGTGGTATTATTTTGTGGGGGGCCCAGTAATGAATTACTATGTGGGGGGCCCAATGATAACATTATTATGTGGGGGCACACTAGTGGCATTATTATGTGCGGGCACATTTATGGCATTATTATGTGGGGGCTCAATGGTGGCATTATTATGTAGGGGTACTGTTATGCCATTATTATGTGGGGGCACATAGTGGTATTAAGTGGGGGTCACAGTGGTGGCATTATTATATGGGGGCTACATTATGTGGGGGGTACAGTGGTGGTATCATGTGGGGGGCACAGTGATGGCATTATGTGGGGGCACAGTAGTGGCATTATGTGGGGAACACAGTGGTGGCATTATGTGGGGGGCACATTGGTGGCAATGTTATATGAGACAGTAAGAGGAGCTCTGTTTTTGTATCACACAACATGTGCAGTAATAGGGACACATACAGCAGCAGTGGCTCAGCATTGCAATATCAATAGGATGAGGAGTTTGTCCAGTTTGGGAATAGATGGGGGCATGGCTGGAAATGTGAGAAGTCAGATGTGTTTTTGATCTGTTTTTGTTATAATCTAGATGGCTGGAGAAGTTGTCATGTCGGTCTGGGGACTAGAATGGGGCAGCAAAGGGAATCAGAATAGAAGAACATAGAGGCCTAGGATGGGGGACCTTATTAAATAAAGGGGGGCAGGATTGTAGACATTATCACTATATAGGGGCCAGAATGAGAAGCATACATTATCGGTTTATGGTGCCAAGTGGGGACATGTTTACTGTAGGGGCCAATTAGGGGTTATTATTACTGCTGTAATATAATTTATTTGAAAGAATTCTGTTTTCCATGAGGGGAACAAAAGGAAGGTCTTGTTAGTGTGCAGGACAGCACTATATCACTTTTTGTCATTTAATGTAGTCTAGAAGTCTTGGTAAATGTGGGGAATGTGCTCTGGAAGTGATTAGTTATATTTAATTGTTATTTTCTGCAGAGATGAGTCCTGGCTAGAAGACGTAATGTAGTCTGCACCAGATGAAGAAGAAAACTGAAGATGAATGACTTCACCTAGAGACTTGACTGGTGAGTATATGTATTACCTATACATGCACACTATACACTATATACGGAGATCCTGTGTATAATATCACCCATGATCACTGTATTACCTGTACACTGACAATATAGACAGAGCTCCCTTGTATAATGTCAAAGGTAATCTCTGCATTACCTGTGTACTAACACTATATACAGATATCCTGTGTATAGTATAATGTCACTGGTGATGACTGTATTGCCTGTACACTGATGCTATTGTGAGACTGTGACCGGGGTTATCTATGATGGCCGGTATGTCTCACCCAGGTTGTGCTCCCTCCATGTGTAGGAATAGTTCCACTCCGGGGTTTTGAAGTGGTTTTACCTCCAGGAACAGAAAGTGTTAAAAGGAAAACAGGAACCCTGAGTGTGGTCCTTAGTGAGTGAGTGAGCACAACTCCCTAGGCTCAGACAGAGAAGGAGCGTGAGCCAGACACAGATCCTTGTGGCTTGATCCTGGAAATTCATGAGGATAGTGAGTGGCCCAGGAGGCTCGGGAAGTAAGAGGAACAGGCAACTCCGGCTGCGTCCCGGAACCCAAGGTCTGTGATATATTGGACTTGTGTTGCAATAAACGCTTTTGTGTGAACCCAGGTGCCTTGATCCCGTGCCTGCGTCCATGCAACCGGCAACGCTACCTCACATATGGTGGAGAATGCGGGCATTGGCAGCCCGGTGAGGTGTTAGTACCATGAAAAAACGCATGCGTTTCCCATAGGGGCCCATGTTAAAAAACGCATGCATTTTTAAAACAGCACCAAAAAATGGTGCATGCACTATTTTTGGTGCTGATTCAAAAACACATGGAAAAACGCATGGGTGCCTAAAGGCACCTAAAACAAAAACATGCAGAAATGTAAAAAGCATGCAGAAACGCATGCTTATTTTTAAGGCACCAAAAAAAAGCATGCCAAGTGTACCCTAGCCTTACTCCACAGATAATGCAGTGATACTTTTGTGAGTACAGATAGCACAGATGGCTCCCCTTGATCACACTGCTGCTGGTTCGGTTCTCATGTGCTGCTGTTATGGAGTGGTGGGAGGAGTAAGGCTAGGGTCATAATTGAGTCATGCAGGACCATAAACCTGTCATTGGTCATCCGCTGGTCAGCACGCATCAGCGCGTGTGACAGGGGCCAAATGACCAGCGATAAGTGGAGCAGGCTGGTAACCATGGTAAACAGCAGGTATCTAGGTAGCGCGCAGCGCCTAGTTACCTGATGTATACCCTGGTTACCAGCCTTCTCCGCTTACAGGCTGGTATCCAAGGTACATAGCAGGTAACTAGGGACAGCGCTTTCCCTAGTTACCCGCTGTGTACCTTGGATACGAGATTGTAAGTGAAGAAGGCTGGTAACCAGGGTATACATCCAGTAACTAGATACCTGTTGTTGTTTACCATAGTTACCAGCCTTCTCCCGCTTACCACAGCCTGGCACATCGTGAAAAGAATATTTTATTTTTTTCCACGCTGTCGCTAGTCCACTGTTCGCTGGTGAGTCTGCCTGTGTGACAGCTCACCAGTGATCAGTTCACGATGTGGCAGCAATCCTCATCGTTGGTCAGATCGCTGCCACATCGCAGCGTGTAACGGGCCCTAAGGCAGAATCGATGAGAGCAGACTGGATCTATCTATTGCTGATAATGGCAAGGGTCACACATGCCAATCAGTTTTTTTTTCACTGGTTTCAATAACAGATCTGCTATTTTAAGGCCACGTGCACATGCTGAGTATTTGATGAGTTTTCACCTCAGGATTTGTAGACAGTCTACAGTGGAGTAATCAGAGGAAAAGTCTAAAGGTACCTTCACGCCACAATATCTCCTGGAGATCATAAAGGCAATATGTCGCCCCGGAGCAATCGCCGTGAAATTGCCTCACGGTTTCGGCGTGTGATTGGGGAATTTTGTGGTGATAAATCGCCTCTTGCCTGATTTCTGAACAGTGCTCAGTAATCAGCTGCAATCGGTAAGGATATATTTCCGTGTTGTGGCGTGTGATAGTGATGGAAAGAGCGTTGCCTATGATTTCCCGCAGGCGTGCAGCAGCGTGCTGGAGTCCGTGCCCCATCTGAAATGATTGGTGTGGACTACTGTGTTCCCATTGGCTGTTACTTGACACTACGCCATATTTGAAGAGCTGTCCATTCAGCACCACACACATCTTCTGCTACACAAACATACGCAAACACAGTGCAATTATGAATGCCATAGAAAAGCGCCAGCTATATCCTCCGCGTGTATTAAGCTGAGCTGTGTCGAGTATAGTGCTACATGCCAGTGCAGTTATTGGCCTACACATCGTAAATGGGTGCCATGGGCCACGCACTACAATCACCCTACGTGTGTGATTTTGGTGATGCTGATCGGTACATTGGACTGCTCCAACTCCGCAGACGTCTAACTTGCTAGCGCCCTCAACATTGTTTGGCGGCACCAGTGTGCGCGGTGACGTCATGATGTTTCTATTCGTTCAACCCTGCTTGCCAGGTGCCTGCCCCATCCCTGCACATAGTACTAGAGTTATGGCGGTCGCACAGCGCACTTCCACATGGGAGATGGCAGAACTGCTAATCCTGTTAAATCTGTGTGACCGGCATGACTACTGGTGCCACCAGCGTCACTGCCACCCACTGCTGCGCATCATCCAGCGGTCCCTTCTCCAGAAAGTGGGTGTGGAGAGGACCCGCAAACAGATAATGAAGAAGGTGGCGGACCTGAAACACAAGTCCCCAGGGAGGATTGTGGACATTTGTGCCAGGATTGCCAGGCTGCATGGTGAGTACGTGGCAAACACACACATGCCAATCCTCATACTCCAACACTACCCATCCATCATGTGGTATTGTGCCATGGCACATAGTGTGACATAAACTACCATGTGCATCTGAAACCAATTTGCATTTGCATGTTGGTCATACTCCAACATGAAGGTGCAGAATACACTCATATGTTTTGTTAAAGCTGATGGCTATAGTGGTCCTTGACCTGTGTGTGGCCGAACATAGGTGTGTAATGACAGCAAAGTTGACCACAAAATAGTAATGGTAATTTGAAGGGCCACATCACACCTGCCAGCACATGTGTGCACTCTCACATATAGCATTTCACAAGACATTACTCACAATCCGGAAAAGTGACTACAAGCGGACTGCTATGTGTTTGCCCCCATGATGGCACCACCAGATGCTTACTCTTTGCTCTTGTGTTTGGTGTAAAAATCCATCCCATGGTAATCCAAGGGCGTTTTACCTCCCAAATATGTGGTCACTAGAGTTGTGGTCATGTGCAAAAACAGACTGGGCCCTAACCATAGGGTCGCTCAAAACTCAAACCTTTTAGGCTAGCCTTCACACCCTAATGACACTGATACACACACAGTACGTGTTTGCCCTATGTTGTGTTCCTTTTGGTAAAGCGGTGTCTAGTCATTTTTGATATTACAGATGAAGAGGACTCCCCGTCTGTGGAGGGCCGATGGTCACCTACACCACCCGGGACCCCCACCACCTTCCCCGGAGGACCCAGGAACTCCCTCACCACCCGGGACCCCAGCTTCCCCTTCCCAGGAGGGTCCAGGAAATCCCCCAACACCCGGGACAAAACCCTTGGGAGCAGCCAGCCCAGGACCCCTGGGACCAAGAAGCCCCGTCCTGTGGCCACATACACCAAGCCCAGGATCAACACCTCCCCCAAGCATCTCCAGCTCCCGGGCCAGCCTTTGTGTCGTCTGGTCCCCACAACCTGACCTTGATCCGGCTGGTTTTGTGTTTGGTGGTAAGTTTTGGGTAAGGCCTACAAGCTTTGTAATCTACATCTTGGTGTGTGTCCCTGACAGCAGTATGTGAGGCCTGATGTTTGTTTTGTTCACTTACTTTGTCAAGGTGTAAGAACTCGCGCTGCAGGCTGGGCTGTCAGCCCATCACAATCTCCTGAAGATGGAAAACTGGGATGGTGATATGCTCCTTAAATGAAATCCTGACCAATGACATCAACCACCCACCCCCACCTACACATGTCACTGACTAATGTCCTTATTTCCCATACAGGTGTACCAACTATTGAGCAGCTGATGCTGGCTCACCGGAAGGCCCAGCAGCATATGGAGCGGGCACACCAACAAGGGCAGCAAAATCTTGCCCAGTTGGGTGCCATGATCCAGGCCCTCCAGGCAGCCCAGTCCGCCATGGCCCCTACTCCACCATATTCCCCACTATAATGTGCCCACCATATCCCCCACCAGAATTACTTCATGTTGTCCATGTTGGACCTTTGTTTGTTTTGCCATGTTGGCACCCTTGTTTTGTAGGCCCTGTTGGCCTCTTTTCTTATAGTATCCCACATAGGGAAAGTGGGTAGTATGGTTTGGCCAATACTAATCTGGCCAACAAAAATTTTGAAAAACCCTAAAAAAATAAAGGCCTTGCAAACCAAAATACTGTGTGATCCCTTGTCTCAGCACACACAGGGACAGCTTTGGGAGGTAACATTGTTTACAACAACACATGAATCTGGAATTTGTGTAGGTATGCAGTGTGACCTAAGAAACATATTACCATACTTTACCATTTGGACAGGGATGCAGCCCTATATTACACCAATGTCTAATATCTCACACCCACATTAAGAAACACACACACACACACACACACACACAAACATACTGCGGAACCTGACACATATGTGGATGTAGTTATGTTAAAGCAAAATCTGCTTTATTGGCATCCAAAATAAAATAAAAACAGACCACACTTGGTTGTTTGTCAAAGTTAAAAAACAATCGTCCTGTGCGCAATGTAGTGCATTGCCTAGTAGCTTCTTGCTTCTTCGTCCTCTGCTGAATCTGACAATGGCTTCTCCCCCTCATCCCCGTACTCCCACACATTGGGGGCCTGTCTATGTTGTTGTCTTTGTGGGGGATGGGGGGGAGGGATCCTGACTTTGGCGACCTCTAGGCATGGGTTGTTGTGTTGCAGGCGGCACTGGGGGTCTTTTCTTCGGGATGGCAATGGAGCTACCCCATCTTTGTGCCCCATCGACGCCCGCTTCCAGGACCCGAATGATGGCCCTCTCGGCGATGGCACGTTGTTCCGGCTCCATTCTACACACCCTCACTGGCCAGGTGTCCGATTCCACTGGCGTGGGTCATCTGTCGGTCAAACAGAACACGTTTTGCCCAGGTACCCAGCTCAGTGTTGGGTGGGGCAGGCGTACGGCACCGTTGAATTCCTCAGCTGGGCCCTGGGCACAGCCCCCACCACTGCAATCAGGCACCGGCTCCCCATGAGATGTAGATGGTTCAGCCGGGCCAGCAGGTGGGTCATCGCCAATGGAGCCGGACTCCCAAGGGGCCTGTAAAGCAAACATATAAAAAAAAACATTAACCAAAGTTGCTATGTACTGATATCAATTACCACAACCAACCAGCACAACATTGTGCCTATCTGAGCATGCAAAACTACAAAATGACCAGTAGCAGGGTAAGAAACAGAGATGAAAAAAGTAGTAGACCAGAGCTGTGTACTCACCTTATGCTCCAAATTGATATGCCGAGTGAACCAACATAAGACAGCACAATCTGCCCCAATAGCCACCAGGCAACACACAGAAGAACACACAGAAGAAGAATGGTGAAAGAACAACACAATTGTGCCCTCTACATGTGCAGTAAACCACACATCAGTGCTACCAACCAGGTGTGTACATAGATAGCAAAACACAATTATGCTCCTCCTGTGACGGGCCAGCCTCTTGGGATGTGGCCGAGGATGGTTGTGCAAGGCGTCTGCTGCACAGTGTTCCCCGAGGAGCCTCCAGGCCCATTGTGAAGGTGAGGAGGTCATAATACCACAGACATGGCTTAGGGACCTCCTCAGCTCCAGCCCCGGACCGAGCGTCCATCCACTTGTTGTGGGCCTTGATGAACACGGTGTGCAGATGCTTGATTTTAGCCACAACCATCCGCACCGTCTAGGTCTGACTTTGGTCGAGCCGGTTGGCCAGCTCGACAAGTTGCCAATAGGCCAAATCCTGCGCCGCCCTGTTCTTGTAGTCTGGCAACGCCACCCGCCACAGGCATTCATGGTCCTGGTACATGGCTAGGAGGTCAGACACAAATTCAGGACTCGTAGCCATCTGCCAAAAGAAAACATACTGTTGTAGCCAAACACATACATGTACATCACACCCTACTATGTGTGGCCAATACATGTCCAGCACTAGCCAGGACAGGTGGTCTGGTAGTTAGCTTGTGTATGCAGAAGCATTAATGGCCTTTATATGTATACACAGATGTGACATGCTGCACATGACACAGGGCATATGTGGTTTGGCCTTGGCAAAGCAAATTAAAGCTGGATCAACTTTAAATGGCACACATGGCGTCCCACACAAAATGTAAACACAGGAAGGACCTCTACACATATTTATGTAATGATGTAGTGCTGTAGGACACATTGTGATGTCATTTGGTGAGAAGGATCATTATGTGTGCAACAGGACACGGAGGTGGTTAACGATGCGTACGCGTCGCTAACCACACATCTACATGACGCAACATGAAGCTCCACCGAACACGCACATACAAGTCGCAAAATATGGTTGGAAACCGACAATAATAGAGCATACATGAGCAGCACAATAGCATATCCAAGAACTTACCGTCAGTCCAACAGTGTTGTGTTGATGAGATGCTACTAGGACAATGCACATTGAAGTCGGAGCATGGGTGGTGGAGCAGCTGGGCCCAATTTTATACACAGTATGACCAATCACAAAGCAGCCCAGGCGTCTAATCAGTAGTCACATGTGGCAATGCCCAGGCGGCTACGTCAATTAGATGACACTGATGCTCTGTGATTGGATGTTGACCACATAAAAAACGCTAACGACAGTCTTACGGCACGCTTGTTGCCCAGAGTCATTAAGTAAGTACTGATTTTCACACATGATTGTTGATATGGCTGTGTATAGCGTTGGATCCTTCTTTGCACTACGGATCGTTATTGTGTACTGTAGCAGACGCCCAAGTCCTAGTGTATGTTGGTTGGAATGATGACTTTGATGAAGCTAAACTGTGTCGCAAAATGGATGGATGGCTTTCGTTGCCACAAATAACACTCCGCATTGTCAATCCATTTTGCCTTCACCATACAGGATAATGTAGCAAGGAGGGCTTTGTGGTTAGTTTAGTCGCACACATCAAATGTGTCCACATAGTACTGCCATTTATCACACTGAATGGAATTCATCTGGCCATACTGAGATGTGGAGGGGCCTATGTGGATTGGGAATGTCTGCCTCTGAAGATCCGGCCTTATCTCACCACCTCAGGGCTGTGTGATGGAAATGATGACTATGCGATTGTCAGCTGCGTGGGATTATAATTTGTGAGTAGCACATGGCTCTGGTAAATTTTGCATGTTCTTTTAATCCCTTGTCACTAAGCATCTGCCTGTGTGTTTGAGCTTTGTATTTTCCTAACCCTTGTGGTCGTACTCATACATTAGGAGCAGCTATATTATGGGGCTGTGCTAAAGGGGTCACAATTTGGATGATGGACATATAGTTGGGGAGGAGGGCCATGGGTGTAGTGCTAACAGGTGTTGTGGTGAGCCAGTGTAATGTTCTTTGTGACCATTGAATGGTGGCAAATATATATATATATATATATATATATGTGTGTGTATTGCCATATGAGCAGAGTCTGCCTGGATGTGGATAACTGGCTAGGAGATGTGTAGGGAAGAAGGTAGTAGTTACTTTTGATGCCTGATGACGTGTTATTTTGATTAAAGTATATTTGTGTTCCTTTTGCAGGGGTTGGTAGGTGAGATGATCATGGACCCTGATGGAGCTTCTTGTTTCAGGAACATGGGAAGGTATGGAGTGGTGTAGGCGATTAGACCAGTAACTGGTTTGGTGTGAACAGTCTCTGTTGCAAGCTGGCTGAACTACACAGTTGTCAAGAGTGTAGTGCCTTGCCAGCATGTTGGGTTGCATGTGGACATTGGCATACGGGTTAGTGAGGTGCAAGGTCTGGCTGTGCATTGGAGTATGAAGCAGGTTCAGGTTTGAATGTTGAGGTGCATTGGACTGACCTGTGAAGCTGGAAGCTGCAAACGGATCGGCATCTTGATGCTCTGGAGAAGTGTTGGTGCTGACAGGAATGTTGGTGCCGATGGGCGGTTCATTGGCTTGGCTCAGCACATAGTCTCTTGTGCGCTTAAGGGGTCATCCGTGTTGAGATCTCATGCAGGCGCACAGCGAGGCTGTAACGTCAGCCGCCCACTCCCACTCTTGACAAGTCCTTGCTGTGTGCCTGCGTGAGATCAGACCCTTACACGCCAGCGCAGGCAAGGAGGGGGCCGCACACACACAGGAGGAGGAACAGAGCAGCGGGAGGCGGCACAGAGTGGATGGAGGCGGTGAGATACCCCGTGCCAGCTCCATAGCCTGGAATGCCCTCCAGACTCACTATCTGAAAGGTTTCCAGAGGTTATATCTCATGGTAAAGGGGGCTAGAGCCACGAGGGACACCTTCCCTGAATGCAGCATGCCTGCTGCATTCAGTGGTGCATTTAGTTTCTATGCACCAGGGGGGTGACAGGTCCTCCTTAATACACAGTCTAATCTACCTGATAACAGTAAGAGAATTTTCTGATTGGAGGAAATATACACAATGCATTACATAGAGACATAACATATAACAGGTTGTTCCCATTCGTGAGACACAACAGTGACTGTGCAGCCGCATATGCAGAATCATGAAAGGTACAAGGATATCAGTGCTTGTGGTGGCAAACAAAAGATGCAACAAAAATTGGATGGTGTGAAGCAGAACGGCCGAGAGGTGAATTGTGAAAAATCCACTAATTGATAAATGCCTATTTTTTGTAAAATTTGAGTAGAATTAATTTCCACTCAAATAAATATTTGCTTATCTCTGATTAGCACCATACTTGTTGTTTTATTCTTTTTTTCCTTATTGGATTACCCAGTAGGGATAGTGGTTGTTCGCTTGTCTACCTGGATGACACAATTTATTTCTTCTATGCTCCAATAGTCTTTAGAGAGAATAAAATCACAGATAGATTCAGTAAGCCTGAAATTGCTTCTGGACATAAGTTCCTCTGTTTCAATATTAAGACAAGTATGAAATTCAAACATTCGGCACTTTAACCTTCACAACCTTTTCTAAAGTTGTAGAGGGAAAAGATTAAATAGAGACACTATTTTAGTTAAAAAATAGTATTTCTTTGAAGTACATGGATTTAATTTATGTATTGGGACTTATTAATAAAATAGTCTGGAGTTAAAAAGAAAACATGCTTTGCAATCTGAAGGTGATTTATGCCTGTTTAAAAATTTTGTAATTTTAAAGGTAACAAAACATGGTACATAATGACATATTACCGTACGTGTTACATATATCTGTTGGTACCTATATCTTCCTTATATAATGCTTTTACAAAATCAACTTGTTATAAAACTTAAACAAGTGGTTTCTCAGTTTTTGTTTATAGATGTTTAGACGCCACAATATCTGTATTACTTTCTAAGAAGTTATATGGTTACATATATAAAGTTGTATAATTGTATAATTGTAGAACTCCCATGGCTAGCGACCAACGGCGTATTATCTTCGCCTCCGAGGAATCTCTCAGAATCGTCAGAAAACGAGTAAATGATAGAGCAAATGTGAAGGGGGGAATCACGTTTGGCCACCGTGGCTCCTCATTTAATTATTCAAATCACCGTTCCTTACTCTCTCCCTCCATGGCTGCCATGTCTTGAGAAAGGAGTCATGGGAACACATTTCCCAGCTAGAAAGTTCTTCTAGTCTATGCAATTCTAAAACTTTGGCTAGCCATTCTTTCACTGTGGGTGCGTGTTGTTGTTTCCATTTCTGAGCAATTTTAATGTTTTGCAGCCCCTACCATCACTGGGGCTAGCCCATTTTTTTGGGGTTATATTTGTCTGATGGGAGCAATAGAAGAGCTTCCATTGCAGTTAGATCAGATTCTATGAGACTCATGGATTTTAATATTTTATTTACTCCTGTCCAAAATTCGTTTAATTTCTGGCATGTCCAGAATATGTGGGTCAGATTGCCTCTCGCTATCCCACATCTCCAGCATTTCGGGGACTCTGTTAATCCCAAATGAAACAATCTCTCAGGAGTGTATTGCCATCTCAAGAAGAGCTTGTAGGACATTTCCTGTAGTAGAACACATCTGGAGAAACCATGTGAATTCTGGCAGAGTTTTATTTTATCATCTCAAGAGAGCGTGACATCGAGCTCAATCTCCCAAGAATGTACGAAAGTGGAAGAGTAATGTGTTGTCGAGTAGGTTATTATAGATCTTGGAAATAATTTTGGGGATCGGTGGTTTCACTTTTACCAGTATCTCTAGCCACTTCCACCGGGTGCACACAGTCAGTTGTCTCCTGATCTTTTTCATGTAATGGGCCACATGCAGTTCTTGTAGGAATGTCTGTGTTGTTTTTTGGCTTCTATCGGCCACATATTTCGGCATGGGATGTCTCCTCGTAGTAACCTGGAGATGGGTTTGTTCGGGAGAGTCTTCCATAGATCAAATGGATCTGAGAATTCAACATCTATCAGGTACGGTATAAGCCTTATCAGGATTTTGTCCAGAAACCCACATTCAGGAAAGCGAATCGGGACCAACGTACGTCTTACAGCTAATGTAGTGTCAAGAATCTCGTCGAAATTGTCTCTGTCTGCTAAGCTATCTGTCCATAATAGACTGTGCGCCTTAGGATGTAATAGTTGAAGTTCAATGTGTTGTTTGTTATCCTGAGAAGCCATATGAGTAAGCTTCAACCATCTCGCTAAGTGAATGGCTCTATAATAGGAAATGAGGTCTGGTAATCCCAAGCCCCCCGTCTTTTAGGAAGCATGAGAATTTTAAGTGAAATCCTAGCTCTCTTATTTTTCCATACGAATTTTGAGATTATTCGATTTAGGGAGCGAAAGAAGAGGCTGGGTAAGAAAATTGGAACCATAGTCATAACGTAGAATATTTTGGGGAGGATATATGATTTTATTATATTGACTCTTCCCAACCTCGAAAGCAGTGGTAGGTCATATGTCCTCAATATATTTTTAATATTACTCATGAGCGGGATAAAATTATGTGCGTACAGTGAATGAGGGTAATTCGTGATTTGTATACCTAGATATTTAAGCTTGTCTTTGGGCCATTTGAAGGGTGTGGAGTCCTTGTGGGCCTGCACTTCCGTCCTGGAGGCTGTTATGTTTAATGCTTCCGTTTTGTCCAAACTGATTTTAAAATTAGACAATTCCCCAAAAGTATCCAGGAGATCAAGGAGCTCTGGCACCGCCACCGATGGATTGAATATCATCAGTAACAAGTCATCGGCAAAAGCTGCTGTCTTAATATGAATGGATCCAATGTTAATTCCTTGTATATTGTCGTTCTGACGGATCGCCTGCATTAACATTTCCATGACCACCACAAACAAGGTCGGGGAGAGAGGGCAGCCCTGTCTGGTCCCGTTACTAATTTTGAATTTGTTGGAGAGAAGGCCATTCACCCTGACCCTCGCCGTGGGGGAAGCATATAAGCCTAAAATCGCCTCTATGAAGGGAGGAGGGAAGGCAAATTTGCGTAATGCGCTGTCCATGAATTGCCAGCTTACGCGGTTGAAAGCCTTCTCGGCGTCCGTAGAGAGGACGACAAGAGGCTTCCCCGTGCGCCTAGCATACAAGACAGCTTGTAGAGCTTTAGTTGAATTGTCCTTTCCCTCCCTTCCCCTTACAAATCTGGCCTTGTCAGGATGAATAAGGTCTCCCAGGACCAAGTTAATTCTGTTAGCTAAGAGTTTTGCCCATAATTTCATATCCATATACAGTAATTAAATTGGTCTGTAATTATTGCACAGGGTGCCATCTCTCCCCTCTTTTGGTATTACTGTGATATAGGCTTCAAGAGCCTGTGGCGATGGGATGGAGCCCGACAGTAAATTGTTGAATAATTTTTCCAAGTGTGGTATTAATGTATCTGCAAATTTCTTGTAATAGACTATAGAGAATCCGTCAGGACCCGGCGCCTTTCCGTTTGGTATAGATGCCAGAGTCTCCTCAATCTCCTTTCTCGTTATTTTAGTCTGAAGTAATAAATGGCCTTCATAGGATATCTCAGGCAATCTGAGCGTGTTAATAAAAGTTTGAATTTTGTCATTAGCAGTGACAGGATCTGACATTGATTCTGTATGGTTTAAGTTGTATAAGGAATAATAGTATTGTCTAAATGCTTCTGCAATGTCTTCCGATTCAACTAGATCTCCTTCGTCGTCCTTCCGGATTCGACGAACAAAACAACTCTCTCTTTGTTTTTTAAGTATTTTCGAGGTTAATTTGCTACCTTTATTGCCGTGCATGTAAATCTTATATCTACAGCGGGCAAATATTTTGGCCAAGTTGAGGTTCAGCAAATCCTTCAGTCTATTGCGAAGCATTGTCAGATCTGAGTGTGTCACAGTGCTTTGTTCATTCTTATGTATTCTCTCCGTTTCGCTGATCTGATGCAGCACGGTGGAGATTTCCTTCTCTCTCTGTCGCTTGATATGAGAGCCAAGGGCTATCAGTTCTCCCCTTAGCACCGCCTTGTGCGCTTCCCAGATTATTGGGGTGACCGTATTATTTGATATGTTTTCCCTAAAATATCTGTTCAGGGAGAATTTTATTTGAGCCAGATGATCTGGGTTCCCCAGTAAAGATTCGTTCATCCTCCAGGACAGGGTTCGCCGAGGGACGGTGGATACCTCAATCTCTAGTAGCACAGGTGCGTGGTCAGAAATCGTAATATTACCGATCGAGGTGCTGCAGACTAGTTTGATAGTTTTCCTATAGTAAGAGGTAGTCAAGTCTGTGATATGTATTATGTGGGATCGAAAAATATGTGTAATCCTTTGTTATAGGGTGTTCTATTCTCCATGGGTCTACCAAGTGAAGGTTTCTCAACCTATTTAGAAAACCACTTCTTTGTTTTGAAGAAATTGAGGATTTCCCATTGGAAGCATCCATCAATGGGTGCAATGTCAAATTAAAATCGCCTCCCACCACCAATATACCCTCTTTGAACAGGCTTAGCGTGTCTGAGGTTTTGAAGAGCCATTGTACTTGCCCTGATTTGGTGCGTATATATTGGCTAATGTAATTGTCGTATTGGGTAAGATTCCTTTCACAAAAATATACCTGCCCTCTACGTCAGAAAGGTGGTCTTTTACTTCAAATGGACAACTTTTCTTAAAAGCAATGCTGACCCCCTTTGACGCTGTATTGGAACAGCTATGAATCCATGTTGGGTAGCGAGAATAGGTGGTATTCGGTGTCCGTCCTTTTTTAAAATGTGTTTCCTGGAGGAATAGAATTTGTGCGTTGTTTTTACTTAATAAATGTAGGATCTCCCCCCGTTTGGCCGGTGAGTTCAAACATTTCACATTGTAGGAAGCCATGATGACCATTTTTCCCCCCGTCCCTCCGTCAGTCGCAGCCATTGGAGTTGTTGAATGCCATCTGTATCATATATCTGTAAGAGAAAACCATCAGAACACATACTGAACTATTTACATTTAAGTAATTTAAACTCATCTTTTGCAGGGGGGAGTATAGTTCCCAACTTAGGAAGATGAGTATATCTAATAGAACCTCAAGTGGTGGAGGTAATTACGGTATTATAAAGGTAACAATATAACTAAAACATATGGGATAGGAGATTATCAAATCCGTTTTTCTCATACTAGTCTTACAAGTAGAACTCTTTTCTCTGAGTCATTAAGGGAAACATTAAGAGGGGGAAAGGGCGTGAGTCTGTGACAATTCAATTTTAGCTACTCCACTGGTATTCCATAACTGACTCTACTCATTTTTACATTATTAACTTAGAGCATCGATGCCGCAGAGTAAAGGTGGAAGAGAAGAAGAAGAGTGTAGATAGAAAGGGTTAGGTAATAAGGGGGAGAACAGAGGAAGGGGCAGGACAGGGGGAGGAAAGGGAAGAGAACCATGGGAAGGGAGAAAGAAGGGATCTCAAACCGTAGGCCCATTAAGATCAATAAATTTGTACATCCGGCGTCAACAGTCTTAAGGATGTTCCATTCTGAAGCACTGGAGCTTCACAAGAGGAGACAATCAGTATCTGTCCCTGTGTCTACAAGAAATAAAAAATAAGAAAATAGACAAAAAAGTATGACATCCCTTCTGGACTCAGTTACAATTTTGCATTCAAGTGAGATCCCTTTTGTTGGAGTTCTTTTTTTTTTTTTTTTTTTTTTTATTCAGATATTTTTTATTAAACCATCTGCAGAACATCACAGAATGATAACATTTTCACATTTTTCATATTTTCCAATCCCCCAAAACAAGAATCAACCCCTGACGTGGCTCTCACCCCTATCTTGTGCAGGAATTCCGGAGTCCTGTAGACTCTGTGTATAAAAAAAGCTGTGACAGCCTACCTGGCTCTGTCAGCAAAAGTTTAGGACCATACTCAAAGACCTGTTCCCAAATATCATCCTCCATTTCCCCAATCTCCTCCTCCCACTTACATCTTGCTCTAATGGGATGCTTCAATAGCCATGTATATAGCAGGTCTCTATACACAGTAGATATAACTTCCCGCGTTCCACCCTGCATACAAATAAAGTCGACTACTATGTCTCTGCGCACTGTCAAATCCTTAATTTTCTTTTGACGTCTAAAGGCATGTCTCCACCCTGAGGTACAAACAGCTGAGACAGGAATCTGGAACTCCCTTTTCAAATCTTCAAAGCACCGCAACTCTCCATTCACAACCAAGTGTTCCACACACTCAATACCTACATGCGTCCATCTCTTCTGTTCACCCAGTTTGTAGAACTCCGACAAGTCCTCATTCATCCAGATGGTGGTGTATTCTGTCACTCCAGTAAGGCCTCACAGTTGCTTAATTCTAGCCCATAGTTTCTGAACCAGACAGAGTGGGGAGCCCCCCACCCAATCTACCCAGATCTCCTGCCTCCAGGCCTCTTATAATCGGGACTTTGCCAGTCAATGTCTCCAGAATCCTCTTTCCCCCGGATCTAACCTCCCTAGATGCCCATTCTCTCAAATGCTGGCACTGAGATGCCAAGAAGTACACCCACGGGTTCGGTAAGGCAATCCCACCCTCAGTCTTTGGTCTTTGGAGAAACTCTGACTTAATCCTGGGTTGACCGCCTCCCCACACCAAATCTCTAAACAAAGAGTTGAGCCTCCTAAAAACATTCCCAGTGAGCCACACCGGCGAGTTATGGAGCAGGTACAAGAGTTTCGGCATGAGGATCATTTTTGTCAGATTTGCCCTGCCCACAACCGATAGTCGCAATCTGCTCCAAGTTTTAGCCTTTTCCTTAAGTTTTATCAGCAATGGTTCCACGTTCAGTTTAAAGAAATCTGTAATAGGTAAAGCAATATGTAGGCCCAGATATTTAAATTGCTTAACTACTCTTAGTTTTTTACATTCCAAAGGTCCCATTGATTCAGTAGGTACATCATCTACCATCATTAAGTTGGACTTATCCCAATTTATCCTCAACCCGGACATATCCCCAAACAGTTCAATCAAATTCACTGCCTGCCGCAGAGACTCTAGAGGGTCCTGTAAGAACAAAAGGATGTCATCCTTCTCCGCCACCCCAACAATCTTAATATTGTTCTGCCGCGAGCGGTTTTTCAAATCGTCGTTTTTAGCGGTAACCTCCTCCAGTTGCTTTGCAAACTGCTTATAGCCTTTCTGCAGCTTTACCATGTCCTCCTCCGCCACATTAACACTATCTTCCACAGCACCAGTGCGAGTATCAGCTTTTTGCATAGCTTTTTTCATATTACCAATCTCGTCCTGAATGCCATGTACCTGTTTGGTCAGGGCAGTTAAAGTCTCCTTGCAGAAATTGACAGCTACAAAGATATCCTTTAGTGTGGGCTCAGCATCACAAACAGACTGTCCAGCACTGCCCTCACCTTGTGCCTCCTGTGAGCTCCATGCAACAGTTGTGCCACTCAGACCATTTCCCTGCACATCCTTCTCCTGCTCCTCTTCTGAGTCTTCAGCCCCAGATGTTCCCTCCATGTTTCCCCGCTCCCTGCACCCCTCCAACCTTGCATACTGTCCCAACTTTGCAGCCGCCGCCATCCTGGTAGCACACGCGGATTTCTCCCTCTCCGCCTCCTTCTCGGCTGCGGAGCCATCTTGGGTGATATTGTTCCCTGCGGTCACGGCATCCCACTGCATCCTGCGCGTCATGGCTCCAGCTCCGCTCCTTCCGATTACCTCCCTTGGGGTCTAGGGGTCGTCCGGTAGGCACCTGGACAGTTTCTGTCAGGGACAGACTGGCGGATGTGGTCTAAACACCGGGTCTCAGGCGAGAGAGCTCGGTGCTGCGACCACTCACATTGCCCGCTAGGCTCCGCCCCCGGAGTTCTTCTTTGATTTCGGGGAAGATGATTTCTTCTTGACGGACCATTCTGCCGTCCTGGTTAGTGTTGGGAAGTCCATACCCATGTCTACAGGAAGCCAAGCTGGAATTTTTAAAGGTTCAATCTGGAGTGATTCCCAGGATTCTGACAAATCTTCCGGAGTTCTTATATGCAAATTTTCACTTCACTAAGGAAGTGGAGTTTCTCCACTTCCTTAGTGAAGTGCAAATTTGCATATTTGCATATATATCGGAGAGGAGGGAAGTGGCTTACAATCTCCTCACCTACTTCGCTGTCTCCATAAGGTTGATAGCAAGTTCCCAGGCGGAGTTCTTATAGTAATTTGTTGTCCATCTTTAGATATTCCCAAGCCAAATGGAAAGAGCCATCTGAACCTAAGGCCCTTAGCAACCAGAGCATCAGTCAGGGCTTTAAGGATTCTATGTTTTGCCAGCGTAGCTGGGGAGATATCCTGATAGATCTGAATTGTTGCCCCATCGTAGCTTAGTGGGGAATTTTCCCTTGCTCCTTTGAAGATAGCAGCTGTATCAAGATAGTTGAGCAGCCCACACATCACATCTCTCGGCGAGTCTCCAGCGGCCGGCTTCGGTCTTAATGCTCTGTGTTCTCGTTCGATTATTATGACATTAGCTCTGTCGGGGCCTAGAATGTTCGAAAAGATTTCCATTGAAACTTTATTGAGAGCTTCTGGGTCATAGGACTCTGGGATGCCCCTCAGGTGTACGTTTTTGCGTCTGCTCCTGATTTCTTGGTCCTCTATAGATAGAAAGATGGTATTCAGATGTCTCTGGTGAACAAGGACATGATCTATCAAGGTATGTGACGCATCTATGATATTTGTCTGATTGCTCTCCAATGCCTCTACTCTATGGCCCATGTGTTGTAGATCCGTACGTAGGGCATTAATCTCTCTTGACTATTGTTTTGTGTTGTCTGCCAGTAATTTTCTCCTGAATGAGCGAGTTAAGGGTTCTTCTGTCATGGAATCGCAATCAGAGTCCTCCTCCATACTTAAATCTGAGTGTCCTGCAGCCTGGGGTAGGTTGTGTATTTAGTGATTTTATTTTGGATTGGGATGTTGTAGAGTCCTTATTACTTTTTGTTAAGTATTTATCGAGTTCCCCTTGGGGATTGTTATCTCCTGTCATTGTGTTTTGCCTCGTTAAGCTTTTTGCCCGATCCGTTTGTGTGCGCACCATTGTTGTAGAGTATTGGTCGAGTGTCGATTTACCACCACTCGAGGTTTAAAAGTCTATTAATACAACATATTCATTGCTTGGTTTCCTTCTACAGTGAAAAGGAGCATTCTATATTTTGTCAGAGGGTTGAAATTTGTTGACGACAACCCCAAAGAGCCACTAGATGGTGCAATCAAACTGTATATTGTCTTTCTTGGATAGGGAGAGTTTCAGCTGGGTGTGATGACTAACTGGTCACCAGGTGGCAGGCCAAAGCTTTACTAATATGAAGTTAGGTAATATCACAAGGTGCCCACCAGGTGGCGTCCCAAATCTGCAAGATGCTTATGCAGCAAATTAAAGATGGAGTTTTTCCCTGAACTGAGCCTTAGAAGGGGAGAGTTTCCCAGTGTGGTTGCCGATCAGACAGCTGCTCATTGGTGGCCACAAGTGCTTCACACATCGCTCCAATACCCCTTTAATAAATGTAGCTGTGTGCTCTGTGTTTTTCTGGGGATGATATGCCCCTCGGCAGGGTCCCGGTGGATGGGGGGGTTTAATGGCTGTATAATGGGGCTGCAATGGATCTGTAATGGCGGCCGCCCCGTGGGTACTTGCCTGGGGGCAGGTCTCACAGCCCTACCCCGTTACTCAGCTCTGCTCTGCTCTCCTGCCTTTTGTCCTCTATTCCTCTCCCTCGCTGTCTCCCGGGATGTCCCGCCGGGTGGGTCCCTTCCAGGCTCCCCTTCCTCACCACGTCCCCCACCGCTCTGCTCCCGCCACCACTCCTCTCCACACCGGTACCTGGTCCCTCCAGTCACCTCTCTATAGTGGCGGGTGCTCCCGGGCCCTCCCGGGGACCACTGTCTCCTCCGCTGCCTCTCCGGGATCTACTGTGTGCTGTGGCTTTGCAGTCGGGGAACTCGCCGCAATGGCGGTGTTGATTGAAGTTTGCGCTCTCCCTCTCTCTTTCTGGGCCCGCTGCCTGCTGCTCCTCATTGCTTCCAACAGCCACAACGTCTGGGCAGGTGCCGGGTGCTATAAGTGTGTGCAGCCACTGGAAACCAGGCGCCAGCCAGGGAAGAGCGGTCCCTTTCTCCAATTGTGGCCGGCCGGAAGTAGCGCTATTCCCTGCGGCTGCACAACTCCTGCTGACCACCGCTCCACCAGTGCTTCACTCCTTCTCTCCAGGATTCGCACTAGGATCTGGGGCGATGCTCTCCAAGAGCTGCGCCTTCGGCCACCAGGGATCAGGGGGGCTCCAGATATGGATTGCAGATCAGTCTGTCACACAGAAAAGGGGGGGGATCAGGCAAAATACACCTGAGGGGCATGTGCAGGGCCCAGGGTGCCCTAATACCGGGTCTGTAAAGGTCCCCAGTGCCAGCGGATGAATGCCAGAGCCAGTCAGTACCCCTGTACTGGTCTCTTGAGGTAGGATGGCGCAGATTGCAGATGGTGCTGAGGAGCTCTGTGGTGTGTGTCCTCTCTAGACGGCGGCCATCTTCCCATCTGTGACAGATTATTTTAATGACTGTAAAGGTGTAATCTGGCGCCACTCCTCCCCATCATGAGGTCAGTGGACTAGTGATCTGCCTGTTTAAAATTTTATAGATTTACAAACATATTTATAGTTTAAGGCTAGGGCCACACTTGCTCATGAATCCAGTAACTGGATACACTTTTTGACTTGGTGAAATCTTGAAAACTGGATCTGTTAACGCACTCATAGACTCCAATGCAAAAAAACGCCATGACAAAATGCAATCCTTTGAACAGATTGCGCTTTTTCCAAATGCGGTAAAAACACGATCTGCAATATTTTAGGTGCATTTTCCAAACCGCATGCGTTTTTGATAACATGGGGCCCTATGGGAAATGCATGCGTTAACGCATGTATTAACGCTAACGTTAACTGAGGCAAAAATGACATGAAAATGCCAACTTCAATAACTAGATCCATTAATGCATCCAGTAAATGGATGCAGGCTCCCAAGTGTGGCCCTAGCCTAACATATCTGTTATTTTAAGGCTGGTTTTGGAACCTCCTGTGCAGCTATGGGTTTTTTGGGCTTTGCCGTTTTTGCCAAAAAATGCTAGCAAAAACGAATCCGGTAACGGATGGTGCCTATATGTGCCATTTGTTAATGGATCCGTTTCCCCTAGGGCCCCATGTTAAAAAAATTGATCTGTTTTTTTACTGCACCCAGAAAACGCTGCTTGGAGCATTTTTTGGGTCCTGGTAAAAAACGCATAGCAGAGCAGTCACACTTGAGTCCAGGATCCGTTAGCAGCATCAGTTTTTGGACTTAGAATTCTAAAGTTAAAAAACTGATGCAAGTAATGGATCCAGGGTTTATGTGTGACCCGAGACTAAGGAATGAACTTATGATGGTACATTGCCTCAGGCTGGAGTCACACTTGGCAGTCAGTTTTTCTGCCCTTTGAAAACCTGATTCCGTTTTTGGAGATTGCTTTGTTTGCAACCCAAAAACGCAGACAACAGACCACAGTCTTCAGCTAAAGCACAGTCTACGCAGCTTTGTGTGTGGCTGGGTAACCATGGTACACATCGGGTAACTAGGGGCAGGGTTTTCCCAAACCGCATAGTGGTAACGCTTCTGTGAAAACTTCTAAGTTCTACCTAGGGCCTGGCAGTGTGGCCCTAGCCTAATGGAGATTCTGGGTGTAATTACTAAGGTGGCAGGAGCTGGATGTGGCTCAAGTCCCTCTCTAAGGCTAGGGCCACACTTCAAAGGTCACCCATGTTAGCCGGATGACGTTACTGCAGAGCCCAGCCTGCAGTAACACTGACCGCTAACTTCGGGTGCTTCCTATGAATGCTGCTCCATAGTAACCCGCTGTTTACTATGGATACAGCTTCACAGGAAGTTCCAGGCAGTGCACTTATCCAGGACGCACAGGAAAACGTTGTACCATACATTTACGAATGTGTTTGCAATAGACTCCCATGTTTTAAAAACACGTGTTTTTTAAAAAGCACTAAAAAATGTTGCAGATCATGTTTTTAGCGCAACTTGCAAAAATGTATTGCGTCAAACACATTGCACTTTTGCAATGCGTTTTTTGCTTTGGAGTCTATGGGTGTGTTAATGCATGACTTTTTACACATTTGCACTTGTCAAAAAACGCATCCATTTAACGGATGCATGACGCAAGTGTGACCCTAGCCTTAGGCTAGGGTCACATTAGGAGGGAGCGTCCTTTGCAAAGATGTTTTTAACCCCTTCAGGACCCAGCCTATTTTGACCCTAAAGACTTTAGCATTTTTGTCAATACTGACCAGTGTTCCCTTATGAGGTAATAGCTCTGGAACACTTCAACGGATCCTAGGAATTCTGAGATTGTTTTTTCGTGGCATATTGGGCTTCATGTTAGTATTAAATTTAGGTCGATAATTTTTGCGCTTATTTTTGAAAAAATCAAAAATTTGGCAAACATTTTGAAAATTTTGCAATTTTCAAATTTTTTATTTTTATTCTGCTAAACCAGAGAGTTATGTGTGACAAAATAGTTAATAAATAACATTTCCCACATGTGTACTTTACCTCAGCACAATTTTAAAGTTCTAAGGGTTCAAAGTTCATCAGCAATTTTTCATTTTTCCAGCAAAATTTACAAAACCATTTTTTTTAGTGACCACATCACATTCGAAGTCCGTTTAAGAGGTGTACATGACAGAAAACACCCAAAAGTGACACCATTTCAAACACTGCACCCCTCAAGCTACTCAAAACTACATTCAAGAAGACTATTAACCCTTCAGGTGCTTCAAAGGAACTAAAGCAACGTGGAAGATACAAGTAGGCAGCTGGGGGCTGGAATCCTCAGTATGGAGAGGCCCAAGCGTTCTGGGCACCCTATGCTTCGAATTGCAGCCGCCCCAGAAAATGGTGCATTCATTGAAGCGCCATTTCTGGCGTTGTACCCAGGCTCTTCAAGTTACCCTGGTGCCGGTGGCAAACTGGGTAATAAAGGGGTTAATGAAGCGATGGCTGGTAGGACCACCGCAGTGCAGAATAAGGTACGATACACAAGATGGGAGTGCAAACCACAAGGTTGAATTTATTAAAGGCGGGGAAAGGAGTGAAGAAGGAAGGTTCAAGCAGGGTAAACATGGCAAAAACGAGATTTAACAAACTGTTCGTTTTCTCTAGTTTGGTACCGCTCAATAGCACGGTTCTCCAACTATCACAAGTTAAGAGCACACAGGTAAATTCACAAAAGCAAAGTACAATGCTACTCTACGTATAACCTTCTGGCCGTGCTACACAGCCAACAAGGCTGCCGTGTTCTATCTATGAAGCTCTATTCTAAACCTGAAAGGTGCACAATATTCAACTCACAGTGATGCAGGGATTTGGATGCAGTCCCGGGGGCCCCAACAACAGCAGGGATCCGAGGTGCACACGGCTCCTGTCTCGAGTCGATGGGCTGCAAATTCTTCTCCTGCTTCAGATTCTCACTAGATCCGGGCTTGTCTGTGTCCCACTTTCATTTCGCACGAACACTGCAGTGCTTTCCAAACTACACAGAAAGTCTGTTCCTCTCTACACATAAACGGGCTGTTCCAAAAAAACACACTCTCCGAAGGGGGGAAAACAGGACATACCATCATCCCACAGCTGGGGGGGGTTTCTGTCTCTTAAAGTGGCAGCGTGTTTCTTACGGTCCCACACAGGCAGGGACTTCTTAAAGTGGCAACGCTTCTCTTACTGTCCATAGCAGTAGCCCCCCAATATGCCTCCCTACTTAATGATGGTCGTCCTCGGCCATCACAACATCAGGTCCAAAGTGTAATGACGGGCCGTTCAATGTGAACACAGCACCTGTGGAGGAGACAATAATGGCAATACAGCAGACTGAGTACATTGTTCAACATATCGGATTGGTGGAACCCCTGCAGTAGACCTCTGAGACCTTCTAAGATCTTGACTATCAGGCCAGGCCTGGCTAGCTCCCGGAGGAACACCTGCTGCAGGAGCCACAGTGGAATCTTGGCTGGGCTCTTCTTCACGTGGCGGTAGGGGCTCATCCATGGGCTCCCCGCCTCTGGAAGGCTGAGGGTCCCCCACTGTGTTGGGGACTGTCCACCAGTCATCGTCGACTTCACACACAGGTGACGTGAGTTCAGGGTAGAGAATGTAGGAGATATTGGCGTATGAGAAGCTTCGGACCGACATGGCCGCAGCATATTTCTGTGTAGTACTCTAGGGCCGGACGCCCCATTCTCAACTTGCACCTTGTAGACTGGGCCATCAGCATATACCCGTCCAATTACTCTGTAGGGTTGTACTTCCCATCTCTCACTCAGTTTGCCCTTGGGGCGCTTCTCTCTGACTAGCACTCGATCTCCAGGTTGCAGCGGTATTTCCTGAATTGGTTTAGGGCTCGTATGTTCTTTCTTCTGTAGCTGTTGACCGGTCAACCGACGGATCGTTTGTAATCGTTGTCGATGTTCTTTCACCCACGAAGTGACAGTTCGTTCCATGAAATCCTCTGGCTGCTCCAAATTCAGCTCGATGATGTCTCGCCCAGCTCTTCCAAAGAGCAACAGATATGGGGTGTAACCCGTAGTGGAGTGAACTCGGTTATTGTAGGCCCAGACCAATTCTGCTAGGTAATCCGGCCAACATGCTTTCTTATCTTCCTCCAATGTCCGCAGCATCTGAAGTAGGGTTCGGTTGAAGCGTTCACATGCTCCATTGCCTTGGGGGTGGTAAGGTGTAGTCCGAGATCGCTCGATGCCATACATACGATAGAGTTCCTCCACTACGGGTTACACCCCATATCTGTTGCTCTTTGGAAGAGCTGGGCGAGACATCATCGAGCTGAATTTGGAGCAGCCAGAGGATTTCATGGAACGAACTGTCACTTCGTGGGTGAAAGAACATCGACAACGATTACAATATTAATACCAGCTTTTTATTGGCAGCTGGCACTAAGCCCGAGATTCATAATGTCGGGCTAATGTTAGACCCGGCCATTAAGAATCTCTAGTAAATAGTCAAAAAATACACCACACAGAGAAAAGTCTTTTTATTTGAAAAAAAAAACACAAACAAAATTTGGACTCCATCTTTACTATAAAGATCCGACGTAGTCCACAACGAAGGTCCCACGACGCGTGATCGCCTCCGACGTAGTCCACAACGAAGGTCCATGACGCTCGATCGCCTCTGCTCAATCCAGAGACTGCAGCAAGGGATCAAGTGTCCTCTTCCTACAGTCTTTGGGGTCAGAGTTATGGTGCACTGTATGGCAATGATCTGTCATTCAGTGCACCATGACTATGATCCCAGAGACTACAACAAGAGGACACTTGATCCCTTGTTGCATCCATCCAACCATGCATCCATCCATTTACCCATGCACCCATCATCCACCCATGCACCCATCCATGCATGCATACATCCACGCATGCACACACACATCCCTCCATGCACACATTCATCAATGCACACATCCATCCACACACACACATCTACGCACACACACACACATCCACGCACGCATCCATCCAGGCACGCACACATCCATTCATGCACACATCCATCCATGCACACATGCACACACACATACATCCACACATTCACGCACACACACACACACATCTATCCATGCACCCATCCACGCATGCACACACATCTATCCATGCACACATCCATGCATGCACACATCCATGCATGCACGCACCCACACACGCACACATCCACACACACACATCCATTCATGCGCACATCCACGGATGCACACATCCATGCATGCATGCACACATGCACGCACGCATGCACACATCCACACATCAACGCACAGCCATCCATCCACATATCCCCGCATGCACACATTCATGCAAGCACACCCATCCATGCACACACACATCCATCCATGTAATATCCATGCATGCACACATCCATGCACCCATGCATGCACCCATGCACCCACCCATGCACCCCACCCATCCATCCACCCATGCATGCACCCACTCACCCATCCACCAATGCACCCATGCATGTATGCACCCATTCACCCATCCATCCACCCATGCACCCATCCATTCATCCACCCATGCACGCATGCATGCATGCACCCACTCACCCATCCATCCATCAATTCATTCATTAATTTTTTCATTCATTCATTCATACTTACCTCACTGACGATCCACTGATGAGGAGGAGGAGCCCGGAGAGGATAAGGGTGCAGCCCATCGGGAGGTGAGGGGGGGGGCCAGGGGGCCGTGTCAGCTTCCTCAACCCCCTCTATGATCGCACCAGAAGGGGGCTGAGGAAGTTGACCGGCGGGTGCACTGGCGGGTGCAGCCAACCGGCGGATGAATGCACAGCTGGGTGGGGGGGAAAGGGATGGGGGGGGGGCTGATGAGCCCTGGAGTGGGAGGGGCTGAGGATAGAGAGGGCACCTGCTGACCTGCCCCTCCAGATCTAATTGGAGAGCTACAATCAGAACTGCAGGGGTTACTCGCTCTGATTGACAGTTTCAATTTCAACTTCCAACAGAGCGGGTTTAGCCATGGGGGCGGCTAAGCCACCTTCCCTGGGCTAAAGTATGGGTACTTGTGACCCTGCAGCTCCGGTGACTTGTCACTGACCCGGTCACTGGGTCACTGGAGCTGCAGGAGCGCAAACAACCCATAACGTTATAGAGACGTCAGGTCGGGAACGCATCGACATTCATGATGTCTCTATAATGTCAGGAAGGGGTTAAGTCAGGCCCCTTTCACATCTAAGCCTGGACTGCATTTTGCTTCATTTGCATTTCTATGCATTTTTATGCAGACCAAAATGTCACAAGCAATATTTTGGTCTGCTTTTGCAAAAACGCATGTGTTTTACGTTTTTGAAAATGTACATGCGTTTTTGCATGCATTTTTACATGCATTTCCATTGAATTTAATAGGGGCAAAAATGCATGCATTTTTATGCGTTTTTAGCGGTAAAAACCCATAGAAACACAAATAAAGCAAACTGCAGCCCAGGCTTAGATGTGAAAGGGGCCTCAGAAGTTTTTTCCCTTGCCATTTTCATGGAATTTTTTGCAATTTTAGCACTAGCGTTAATGCATGCGTTAACACATGGCACATATATGTACCATGCATTAACGCATGCATTTCCCATAGCCTTGCATGTTAAAAAAACGCATGCATTTTGGCAAATGCCCCCAAAAACGCTGCTTACCATTTTTTTGTGCTTTAGCAAAAACGTCTAGCGTCAAAAGTGTTGCATTTTGACTATACGTTTTTGCATGGGAGCCAATTGAAATATTAACACTAGCATTTTTCAAAATTACCACTTTGAAAAAAATGCCATCTTTTAACACTTCCATGGCCCAAGTGTGACCCTAGCCTTGGTAGCACCGCGTTAAAACTGCCAATGTTACCCTATGGAGACGCAGCCCGTAGCATGGCTCCAGCACGGCCATCTGATTGAAATCTCACGTTATTTCCTTAAGTGAGAAAATATGCTTTCAACAACATATTTTCTCGCATTAGGAAATAACGCGAGATTTCAATCAGATAACCACGTTGAAGCCATGCTACGGGCCGCAACTCCATAGAGTAACATTGGCAGCATTAACGTGGTGCTACCATGGCGGTAGCACCGCGTTTATGCTGCCAAAGCCTATGTTTTAAATGCAAGCCCCATTTAGCCTTAATGTGACCCTAGCCTTATTGCTGAATGTGTCTCGTGACTAAATATTAGGGGTGAATGTGGCTCGCAAGGGCAGAAAGGTTGGAGACCTCTAGTTTAAGGAAAGATCTTTCAAGGAAAAGTATAAAAAAGAGAAGATCAAATCTTTTGACATTCAAACTCGCCACATTTGGCGAGTCACAGGAACACCAATTGCCCTGAAAATATCTGTATAAGGCTAGGGTCACATTTGGTAGGTTCATTGCAATTACCGCATCCAGATCTGGATGCGGTAATCGCATGAGCCTTCAGACACATTTTGTGTTCAAAATGTGTCTTTAAACCCGGATCCAGTAACTGGATTGCTCATAATGAGCAATCCGGTTGCGGGATTCTTTGTTCACCCCTGCTGCCGCAGGGATGAGCAAAGGATTAATGTTAATAATAGATGTGGGCACCATTTCTCCAGGGAGTGCCCACCCTCCCTACAGACATGGTGACCTATGGGGCACCATATGAAGGGTTAATTGGGTGTATTACTGTATTGCCGGCTATTGTCAGTATTTACTATTTTATGAATTAAAGCCGGCGGCTCCTCGCTGTAGAGGAGATACAGTACGTAATGTGCATACTGTATCTGCCGCTATCCATGGTCCTTTAACATTAGTTCTATGGGCAGCGCACCACCATAGAACTAATGTGAAAGCTTTCATGACACTGGATAGCAGCAGATACAGTACGCACATTACATACTGTATCTCCTCCACAGCAAGGAGCGGCCGGCTTTAATTAAAAAATGCCGACAATAGCCGGCAATACAGTAATACATGCAATTAACCCTTCATATGCTGCCCCATATAGTCACCATGTCTCTAGGGAGGGTGGGCACTCCCTGGAGACATGGTGCCCACATCTATTATTAACATTAACCCTTTGTTCATCCCTGCAGCAGCAGGGATGAACAAAGCAGACGGCTACTGCAGGCATTCACATGTGCCTTGCGGTAGCTGGATGGGCTCCCATAGGAGCCCATTATAGCTAGGATGCTGCGGTTTGCAAACCGCTGCAAAAACTGCAGCCTGCATGATTTTTAACGCAGGCTGCAAATCCGGAAGTGGTAACTGGATTGCATGTAGTGCAACCCTGTTTTATAATGGGCTTCTATGGGCTGCAGATCCTGATCCGGTTTTGAACATTTTTACAGCTCAAAACTGGATGAGGATCTGCATTTGCTACCGCAAATGTGACCCTAGCCTAATACTTTGAGGTCTTCAAGGACTGTGTCTAACCTCTTTGAATCTCTTTTACTCAAACACATTCTTAGGCTAGGGTCACGCTTGGAGGGTGACCCATGACTCACGGATCTGGTAAACGCATAGCAAAGCCTGATGTAGCGCTTAGTGTTACCGTCGATTCCTGCCCAGCAACGCTGCTCCATAGTAACCCGTAGTTTACCTTGGATGCGGCCACACACAGAGCGCCAGGAAGTGCGCATTAGCTGAGCACACAGGAAAACATTGCAGATAACGTTTACCTGTGTGCTCAGCTAAAGCTCACTTCCTGGGGTTCTGTGTGTGGCCGCATCTAAGGTAAACTATAGGTTACTATGGAGCAGCGTTGCTGGGCAGCGATCAACGTTAATTTTATGCGCAACAGCAGGCTTTGCTATGCGTTTACTGGATCCGTGAAATGTGGGAAACCCTCCAAGTGTGACCCTAACCTTAGGCTAGAGTCAGAATTGTGTCAGTGCGCCCCCTGGGCAAGCGGTCTAGTGCAGCACAGGACTGGCAGACCAACAACTTAATTGGCAGGACCTTATTACTGGCAAAGAAGGAGGACCTGCGGTGACATCAGGTCCACGTCACTTCCCACGTGACCGGACCATCCTCCGAACCTGGAAGTAGGAACGGCAACTGGTGCGCGACAAGCACCGCAGGTTGACCTGATGGCAACTGTGTCTCATCATCATTATCCTCCACCTCTTGAGACAGTAAATCGCATTCCTCACTTAAAATATTTACCCATGAATCTCTGCCACCTCCTCGCGTCCTCTTGAATACTGCATGGTAAGAGGCCAGAGCTAACAAAAGGATACGTACAAAACAGATACTCTGAGTGTCCAAGCTTGGGGTCATATGTCTCCTGTGACTCATGATGGGGGAGGAAGAAGGACCGGTTTGAGGATTGGATGTAATGCAACCCTTTTGGCTATAGAGAGTTGACTGTGCAACATTTGGTGCTACTTGAGAAATGAGTAGAGGCCTTGTCTGTCATCTAAGACAGAATCTGCTCGCACTCTTCTGGCAAGACACGTTTCTATTCCAGACTGGTAAATTTTGCGAGGAATCTTCTGACCTGTCACAGACTCAGTGCCTTGTCAGGCACCACTGTCAACACCACACCCACGTTCATGTCCGTGTCCCTTAATGGCAGGCTTTTTTTAGCACTTTAAGTTTTAGTGACAGATTTGTGAGATTTTGATGGTCCAATTCCAAGCCAAGCTAACTGTGATCCCAAAGATGACAAAGGGACAAAGGACCAGTGTGTGCTTTATAGCAGGCACTGTAGCACAAAACGCTAATACTGCTTTGGATTTTACCAGCACACTAGGACCATTTAAATTTGTGAGACTTTGATGGCACAAGCCATGCTAACTGTGACCCAAAAATTACAGGGGTAAAACAACTAGTCTGTGCTTTATACCAGGTAGCACAAAAATCTTGTACTGCTTTGTATTTAACCAGCAAACTAGGACCATGTAAACTTGTGAGATTTTGACGGCACAAGCCAAGAAAACTGAGAGCCCGAAGATGACAGGTGGAAAAGCGACCAGGGTGTGCTTTATACCAGGCAGCACAAAAGGCTAGTACTGATTTGGATTTTACCAGTACACTAGGACCGCCTAAATTACTGAGATTTTCATGACACAAGCCAAGCTAACTGTGACCCTAAAAATGACAGGAGGAAAAACGACCCATGCGTGCTTTATTACAGGCAGTACAAAAGGCAAATAGTACTGTTTTGGATTTTACCAGCACACTAGGATCATCTAAATTTGTGAGATTTTGACATCACAAGCCAAGCTAACTGTGACCCCAAAAATGACATGGGGGAAATGAACAGTGATTTTTAACTACTCTATATGTGATAGAAAAAGAGCTCTTACAAGAGCTGTTCTAAGTTAGAAACACTGGAACAAAACTTTAATCTCTCATTGCTACACAAATTCTCCCTCCCTATAATATTGTGACCTAGTTCACAGTGGATTTGGCTCTGAAAAGAGCTGTGATATTCTGGTAATATGCAGGTACTGCATTGCTGCTTTAAACTCTCTCCCTGCTCCACAAAATCTCCCTCCCCACACTACACTAACCTACTATACAATCTAGGTATCTCTGAAAAGAGCTTTTGTGTTATATAGATGCCAAAAAACACTCTCCCTGCACTCTGCTTGCTCTCTCCCTATGCTACCACTACACTGTTTTTGAATTAAATGTACGCAAGATGGCGACAGCAGAGCTTATATAGACCCTATGATGCTGGGCAGCCATCCAATCACAGTAATGCCACAGTGAGCATGGCTGCGGCATTACTGTGATTGGTTAACAGGTCCAGCTGTCAAACATGCTGGGTGGGAGATTCGAATATTGTGAGGCAAGTACACATATACTCGCAATGTAACGAGTAGCCCCAATGATGCAATATTCATGAGAGTAGCAAATACTAACAATTACACTCACTTAGCCTTACCGATAATGTCCTATATGTCCTCAACAGAAGACAAGTCCAAGGACAACGCAGACCATGGTAGCACAATTAGGCCATGGTAGCATGAGCTAAAGTGGTAGCATATTTAAGCCACAATGATATAAGCAACATGTGGCATGGAACTGTTCTGTCAAAGAAAAAGTCCTGGGACATTTTGGAGGAATCCGCTAGTTCTATGACCAAGTCAATGTAATACTGAGTTTAAGACTAGAAGGGTCGAGTTATAATATATTATAGCACCATACATTATAATCCCAGAAGAAAAACTGTGTGAGGTTCCTCCATGAAAGCCTTTATGTGCTGTTGGCCTTGGGGTCTGCAGACCAATCTCTGACAGTGCATCCAAGGCAAAAGCAGGACTCATCGCAGAACAGGATAGAACTCCAATTTAGGCAGACCCGGGGCCCTAAAACAGTGATATATCCCACTTTTGACATCAAAATGTCGAGAAGAAAGAAGCAGGATGACGCTCTGGCCACTACACCGCCGACTGGAACGGTGGGGAGAGACACAAGCATCGATAAACTGTTTAGCGCAGTGACAGGAAAGTCGGATGTCTCCAAGCACCCGCTACGGCAGCGGGTCCCCCGCAGACAGGACTCAGAAAAGCAGGCACCTACCACACTGCAGTCTCCAGGAAATGGGAGCAATGCTGCAGAGGGAGCTATTAGCAGATAGCACCCCGGAGGTGATGGCAGGCACTGGAGAAGACGGTTGTGAGTCACTGGAAGATACTTCCTCTAACATGTTAACAACAATGGCGCCAGCTCCAGAGCAGTCCTGAAGCCCACATGCTGAGCTTCAGGCAATTAGGAGCATGATAGCTGCTCTGCCCTTTAAACAGGACATAGACAATAAAGTGGCACGTATGGAGACCTCTCAGGCTACAGCTTTAAGCACAATCAGAGAGGACATTGAAACTCTCAAATCCCAAACAACCACAAAATCAGAAG